>CM062614.1:27385405-27515405 GCA_025617555.3 Puccinia polysora | reverse complement strand
CAGCTCATCCTCAAAAAAAGAAAGTTTCAGATGAATATCTAATCCCAAACTGGTCTTCATCTGAGTGGATGGAAAAGAAGCAAGATTTCTGCATGTTTTCAAATCTGGTTGTGATATTTGATGACTTCTCAAACAAGCTTCATACTGATAAGAATGACTTGAATGGTTTTACATATGGGATATTTTCATACATCAACAGATCTACAGGACAGCCTATCCTTCCTCCCTGCAATGATTTGGGTCATGGTTTATCTTTTCCAAAAATTGGTTGTATTGTTGACTTTGCAAAATCTGAGGGAATTATTGAAATTCTTTGGCAGAATCAATTTTTTGATCATCAGACTACATTTCCTCCTCCTAGTTTCAAAACCTCTCCAACCCACACTCACTTTGGCTGCTCATTCAAAATTAATCAAAAACTAGCCAATGTATCTTTAAAACTCCAAGATTATAGTCCTTCAAAAATTGATGAAAGAATTTTGGGAAAGAAGGCCCAATATGGTTGATGTTACTATTTTTTCTATTGTATTTTTTTCATTTTTTAAATTTTTATCCAATCAATAAATCAAAAATATTTACAAGCCCAGTAATTGAGCAATCTCCTTGAGTGCCTCCACTGTTAGGAAGCAATGAAGGGATGTGATGAAAGTGGGGATGAAGTGATGAGAGCATGGATGTGATGGAAGCAATAATGTGATGAGGGTGATGAAGCTTTGTGAGAATTAAATTAGATTGATGAAGCAAACAGGATAGGAATGGAGGTTGAAACCAGGGGTGATAATGTGAAACAATGGGTTGAGGTGGTGAAACCCTTTAGATACTTTATTTGAAAAAACCCATTTATTTTCAGGTGACTCTGACAGGTCTGATGGGAAATAAGGGTATTTTTTTGGATTTTTAATAGTGGGTTTGAAGTGGTGAATTTTGGTTGAAACCCACTATTAAAAAATGGCAGGTTTGCTTAACTCTGATATGCCCTAATATGAACTTTTTCCTGTGGTAAAGACATGTTGTCTCATGGCTTAATTTTCATAAATCAATTTTTGATTGAGTGACACTTTGTTCTTTAACCATGGCTGGTAGTCAACATATCTGCAGTTTTTGATTGCATGCCTTTGTGACTAGCCCAATTCCCACTCAACTCATGTCTTCCTTTTCTTCCAAAATGGATTCCCTTATGCTCAGGCAAGAACTAGTTCAATGCATTTTTCTATTTTTGTAAATTTCACCTACCCTGGCTTTTCTACATTGCAAAAAGAAGCCTTCCTCTTGCCTTGGTTTCAACATTATCCCTCAAAAAATAAAATAAACTGCCCTTATGTGCAACCAGGGATGGTGATCAACACATCTAAGTGAGGATATTGACTTTTTTTTTGTTCTTTTGTTCTTATGCCTTTCTTTACTCCCCTGGTCTTTGTTCATCTGCCATTTCAAATATTCTTCATTTTTTGAAATTTGAAAAAACAATTTTGGCTTGGCTTTCTGTATTTTCCCTGATAAAAAGTAGAAGTATAAAAAATAAAATTACACTAACATAGGATATTGAATAAGAAACCAACAGAAAAGAAGCCATCAATGGCTCATTGATATAAGGAAAGATTTTTACATTTCTAGGAGCATGGTGTGTTAGTATTATCCTAAATACATGTTTATGCATTTTATTTTGGGCTGTGAATAAGAGGACTTACCCAGTTTTTGACCAGTTAATGGAAATTCCAGTCTGGAAACAATCAGCCTCTTCTGGAATTTTTGAATTTCACTTTGAAGGAATTCCCAAACACCAACTGCAGTAATTTGTGGATGATATGTGGACTGCTTTTGAAGCAACAGCTTTGGTCATATCTAGCTTTCCCTTGAAAATCTATTATGAACTAATGAGCCAGAAGTTCAGCAAATGCTGATCTCTAGTCAAAATATTTCACCACCTGCTGAAGGTTAATGATGAGATACAACATCACATAACCCTGAGATATCAATGGGATACAGAAATGCCACCTGCATACAGGTGGCATCCATTTTTCTGTGGTGTAACATTTCTTGTCCCTGGAAAATAGATCCTATACAATTTACTTATTAAATCATAGCCTACAAGTGCCCCTGTTCTGGCTCTAGGGTCTAATTTTCCAACCATCTTGTTATGGTGGACACTATAATACACCAAGAAACCAATTTTTCTTAGGTGTGATATTTTGAGGTACAAATTCCAAAACTTATAATGAGGACTCTTCCCATTAACACTTACAATGTTGTGCAACAGACAGACTGTACACATCAATTCAGCCCATAAGAAATTTGGTAGACCAGATTGATAAATAATAGTTCTGACCTTTTCCAGTAAATTCCTATTCATTCTCTCAACTATTCCATTATTTTTTGGAGTAATTGCAGTAGTGACTATATGAATGATACCATAATCTTTCAATAACCTCTCAAACTCTTTACTCAAAAATTCACCACCTCCATTGGTGATAACCCTCTTGATCTCCTTCATGAGACCATTCTGTTTCCAGACTTTGACAATTACAGAAACTCCTCTGTGGTCTGATCCTTAGATCAAATTGGTTTAACCAAAACATAATTAGTTGCAGTATCAACTAAATTGATGAAGTATCTTGCCCCACCAAGGGACTCTGGTGTGAATGGCCCTGGCAAATCAATGGAAAATTCCTCTCTAGGAACATCAGTGCAATCTCTACTCTTTGAGAACACATTTATAGTCTTAGCCCCCAAGGTAAAACTCTCACAGTTGCTTTCCTTTACCTTATGGCCACTTTCATTGTGAGCAACAGTGCTCAAAGCTGAGATTTTGAACAAGCTTGCACACAAAAGCTTCTTCCAAACTTGTCCACTAAGAACAGTTCTCCCATTCATATCAATAACAAACCTATCTTCTTTAAGATAAAAAATCTGGAAACCCTTTTTCCACAACACTCCAAGGGACACAAGGTTATAAGGCGACTCTGGTACATAGAACACTTTCTCAAAAGAAATTTTGGAACCCAAGTGATTTGCAATAATAACTTTTCAAATTCCTTTAATCTGAATTGTTCTGACTTTCTGACCAATATTTCCAACTCCATCATAATCACTAAGATTTGAAAATAAATCTGGTTCAAAGAACATGTGATCTGTACAACAAGAATCAATCAAAACAAGAACATCCTCCTTCAATCCTCCTAATAGGAAAGAAGCTTTATCAGTCACTGATAAGTTCTCATCTTTGAGGTTAAGATTACTCACTTCATAATCAATCAAGTCCATTTGTTGATCCTCATCAATTTTATCATTCTTGTTGGCACCTCCTTCCCCAACAACCATTTCCATTGGACCATCAAACGCCACCATCGCAAAGTTTTCAGTAGTGAGATTGACCTCCTTGTCATTCTCTTTGGAATTCTTCCTCTTCTTGGCCTCCTTGCAATCCTTAGAATAATGCCCCTTATTCTGAAAATTATAGCATAAGACCTTGGAAAAATCCTTTTTTGCTTTCTTGCAAGATTCTCCGGTCTTTCCAACAAGCACTTTTCCAGAACCCCTCTTCATCTTGAACTGAAGATCATCCTTTTCAATCCTTTTCAGCACATCCTCCTCCCCAGGAAGAGGATCCAATTGAGAAATAAATCTGACTAAAGAATCAAACTCCTTTGGTAGCTTCTGAAGGATTAATAGTGACAAACACTCAGGATCCATGTTAAGTCCTGATGACTTAAACTTGGCTATGCTAGACCTAGCCTCTGAAACAAACTGTTTACAATTTGAATATTGTAACTTGAAAAGTTTATTGAAATCTATACCCTTTTGGTGAACAGAATAACCAGAATAATTGGACTTAATCAACTTCCAAAAGATGCTGCCCCTCCTTCTCTCATCTTCCCTAAGAGTATTGGCAACCCATGTCACATAATTCTCATTAAGATGCCTAAGGATGAGATGATAAGACTTTTTCTCAACTTCTGAACTGATCAAAGTGTCATCTGCATCCATTATCTCCTCACAACAGATGTAATCCAGTTCACTATTGATAAGGACAGCCCAAGAATTATAATTCTGAATGTTCAGAACTATCTTGGTGGAGCTAACATCAGGGATATAGCACATCTTCTTGAAAAACTTGAGGTCTTTGAGGTTCTCCAGAGTAAGGTACAAGGGTCTGGATGGCTTGGAATTAATGATGATGTTGGTACTGACAATTTTTTATGATTATGGACAGGAATTAGCTTAGGAAAATGAGCAGTATTCAAAGCAAAAGAAAATCTGGACACCTTGTGTCAATAATTGCTGATGGGCTCTCACAATGGGGAAATACGTTGGATGATATTGGTGATAAATTTGATTGGATGATGAATGGAAAATGAAAAACAGCAGGGAGAAGAGCTCCTTAAGTACAAAAGATTGGCCTCTTGTGAGTCCATGATACAACAAGCCAAAAGGCAAATTCTCCGCTCCAAAAGAGTTCTACAGGCTCTACAGGCCTTGTTACTTGGTTTGGGCTACATCAGCCCACATGGCATCAGTCCCTGTAACCTTACAACCAGCCTATTCAGGTTATTTCTGGTGTTTCCACCTCAATGGGGCTGAACCAGACCCTTAGCTGTTCAAGACACTGGCTGGTTTTCTATTACAGCCGGCCTGTTACCTCACATGCTGGCTGGTTGCCTCATGCAACCAGCCCCTGGCCATAAAAATGGCCAGGAGGGACCCAGGACACACCTGGGTCCAGTCTCAGACACACATGGGGGGGGGGTGACCAGCGGACATTCTGTTCCCCCCCTCCTTCTCACAGATCCCTGGAGGGGGCGTTCAAATACCCCTACCAGGGGCCCTGGGGGTCAATACCCCCAGGGCTTTGTCAAGGTAAGGTAGTCTGGGGGGTGATCAGGTCCCCTCCAGCCCATTGCTCCTCCCCCTTGGTAAAGGGGGGGGGGAGAGCGCCCCTTTGATGGTGGGGGGGTGGTCAATTTCCCCCCACCGCCGGTTGCATCAATGCAACCGGCCTAGCCGCCACTTTTGGTGGGGGGGGTGATCAAGTCCCCCCCACCATGACCAGTTGCCCCTTGCAACTGGTCGCTGGCTGGTTCCATCCATCCAGCCCTCCCCCTCCTCCTTGCAATGGCAAGCGAGGGGAGGGGGAGGAGCCGGGACCACCCGCCCCGTGGCAGCCGCAACCAGGGTGGGGGGGCTCCATTTTGAGTCCCCCTTCCCCCTACCACGCCCCCTCTGGGGCTGTCAGGCCCCATAGACGGGCCAAAGGCGGAGACAGCGGCCCCAAGCAGGCCGCAACATGGGCGGCAGCCCCAACCAGGCTGTGACACGGGCGGCAGCCCCAATGGGCCGCCCCAAGCCCAAAAACTAAGTGAACCATACTTTTGCGGGCCAGCCCGTCTGGCCAAGTATTTCCAAAATAAACCTTGAGCCCAATTATGCCCATACAAGCCCATATACCTCACCGGGCCCATTAGGGACTGTGTACCAATAGGCCTGCTTCATGCATTTTGGGGCCAGTTTTGCCAAATCCGTGACATCAACACAGGCCCGTATGGTCCGTGTGAGTGTCCAATGGGCCTGAGAGGCCCATATGTGCATCCCATTTGGATTACACTTATACTTAGCACATGCGTAAGTGCATACGTATTTTAACAAAGGGACAAAAATGCCGATCCTCTGTCCAAAGACAAGCCCATGCGCACGCTTTGCATCCGGTGGAGTAAAAAACTGCAGACCACTGGGGACAGCAGTCAAGTTGGGGGGGAACAATGGATGAATAGGGGATATGATTGGATTTGGTGAGGTGGTGCTCTAGCTGGTTCACAGCCGTAACAACTAGACACCCCAGAATGTTTGTTTTCTTATTTCTTTCTCTCTGGATTGGCTTTTTGGGATTATTGCTGGCTAGGGTATGAGTTTCTTTTAGGGAAGGGCATGGCCCAAAGCTGGGTCTGCTGACGCAAGGAAAATACCTGCATTCTGGAAACAAACGCATGAACAATTTCCAAAGGATGATCCTGGGAACTAGGAGAGCGCATGGAACAAAGCGGTTGTGGGTCAAAGAGCAAGGCACCAGCTTGGCAACAGGTTGGTGCTTAGAAAAAAAATCTCCCTTTTCAGGTTGTCTTGGTTATCTTATAGATGAAAGGTATGGATGGGTTGAGGCAGATACTTTTTCTCTTCTGAACTCTGAAGGATGTGCCTGCGCGGCGGGTTTTCTTTGTGCTCTCTCTGTTCTGCAGATGGGTATGGGGAACTGTGAGGCAGTTTTTCTGGGGTGGTCCAGGTACCTTTAGCAGATACTTGCAGTGGCGCGGATCTTGCTCACTCTCAGCGGATACTCTCACTGGCGCGGATTTTCCTCACTCTCATAGATTGCACTCAAAGCGCGGATCTTGCTGGGCCCTTATTTCTCTCAATTTTCTCACAAGCCCAAAGGCTACTTAGGATTGGCGCGGAAAAATTCCTTTTTTTCTTTGCAGGATAGGTGCGGAAACAAGATAGGAAGAAATAAGAGAAGGGGGGGAAATTTGCCTACGTTTGCTGAGTCTTCATCACCTCCTCTGTGTCCGCGCAAGCTGCCGCTGCTAGGTTTTGGAATTCTGCCAATACTTTGCATTGTGCATAGGTGGTGGGAGCGTGGGGGACTGCTAGGAAGTTCCAAAGTAGCTTGTCCGTGTTGTTCACCATTGCGTTGAGCCTCTTCAGTGGGAGTGCTTTAATCAAGGAGATCTCTGGAATCTTGGGAGAGGGGGCAGGAGGAGTTGCAGCAGCCGCGGGTTCTGCTGACAACTCAATAACCCATGCAGTTGGCGCGCGCAGGCTCCGGTGAAGACCTGGGAATTGGTAATGGAGATGGCAGTGGAGGAGCAGGTCTGAAGGGAGTGGAGGGACTCAGTGGCAGCAGAGGAGGATCAGGTCTTGGGGGAGTAGGAGGATGCGATGGCGGTGGGGGAGGCACAGTTGGAAGGTTGAAGATCCTTGGGCCTGTTTCTGGTACATTCATCCGTACCCGTGCGGCCCACTTGTGAGCGGTGTTCCAATAAGCTGCAAAATTGGGAAATTCCTGGCGCCTCAGTGGTCCAGCCCAAATGAATGGCAAGCCCAATGCATGGCTCTTGCGCAACAGAGGTTTTTTAGAGGCGCTTTGTGGTTGGTCATGAGGTGAGCCAGGGAGGGTCCACTCATTGGTGGAAATTGTGTCATTGCTCAAAACCACAAACAAGTCACATTGATTCCTCTTGCGCGGACAACCTTGAAGACAGTTGCGAGGATTTTAATTGGATAGGGAGCAGCAGCGGTGCCCAGCTCAGCAAGGAACACAGGCCGGCCGGCCAAGAATCTGGAGACGCGGGGTGGATTGGATTGGATTGGAAGGATCACGCAGATGTATCTTGGATATCTGGAATGGCGCGTTGGACAGATGGGGACATGCGCGGGGGGCTCCAAGTTGGGTGTGGCGCAAGGGCCGCGTCATGAGAAGGACAAAAGGGGTGGAAATAATGGCAGCCTGGCAATACAGATGGATATGGGGTATGGGATGTGGATTGTGGGATGGGGTTGGAAGGATAGAGTTGGGCTAGGGTTCTGTACTTAGGGGTTGTATTTCATTATTCTTGTTTGCTTGCGGTTGTACCTAGGTTAGGGTTGAGGGGAAGCTACTTGAACCGCACCCTCAACCCTGATGGATGGTATCATTGGATCATCAGAGGTTTGAAGAAGCTCCATGATCAGTATCTTCCAGCTATGGGCTATATGCTCAAATCATTTCCATATTATTTCATTTCCTTACCCTCTTGTCTTTTATCTTATTTTATTCCTGCCTTTATTCTTGCCGCTGTCTCCACTATTTGTATTTGTGACTCCTCACCTCATTTGCGACTCCTCACTCTAGACCCGCTGCAAGTACTCCAAATCCAAAACCTGTTTGACTATAAAGCAGTCCTCCTGGCTCAGATACTGGGGAAGGTTTTCTTTGTGCAACCACAAGATTGCACCTCTGACCCCAGGCCTCTGATTCAGGTAAGTACCATAGCCAACTTAACCAACAACCAGATCATCTTTGAAATAATATGGATTCTTCACTCATCAGAATCACCGCTAGGCTCAATCCCCCTGCTCTTTCAACCTACCTCATTTCCTACCAGGCCTACGTTGACCACATTCATCCGTCACTGCTGCTATTTCCGTTCCCTCTTCTTTTCTCTTCCTTTTCCTCAAGCTCTCTGTACCACAGTCTGTCTGGTTCTTTTTAGTCTCTCAATCCTTCAGATTTACAGTCCCAAGTTCTCCTTTAGAACCAGAAAAAAAACCATCTCAGAGACCAAGGACAACGCTCAATCTTAAATGAACATCCCGCTCCTAAACAATTCAAATTTTCCTTCCTGGTTCCTCCAAATAAAAAGCTATCTCCAAAGGAAGGTTATTTTCAAATTGGTGGTGGATGTTCCTCCAAGTCCCCTCTCACCCACTCAACAAAAGAAGCTATTTGAAGTGGCCAATATCATCATACAACATCTAGGCAATTCTGCCTTTGATGCGGCTATGAACTCAGATAAAGATGGGGACCCACACAAAATTTGGAATGCCATCCTCTCAAGATATGCGTCTCAGTCCTCCAATAATTGCTGCAGGATATGGCTCAATTTCATTTGATCCCAATACAAAGGTGATCTCAACTTGTACATCAAAGAGTGCCAGAAGCTGATGAATTAATTTTTGGTTGTCCGCCTAGAAGTACCTGCCAACATCTTGAGCTATACCATCTTAGCCAAACTTCCCAGTTCCTTCTATCACATGGTCAACACTATTATCCTTAACAACAATCTCCTTCAAAATCCCACTGGAGTTCTCAACAAAATTTGAGAAATCACTCATCTGGAATCATCCCAGACTTTGACCAATGAAGTTACACCGGATCTGAATCCATCCACATCCCTTCTCAAGTCCACGCAGAAGAAGAAGACCAAGCATGCCTGCGCTAAGAACCATCACAATCCCCTCTCTAATCACTTGGAGGACAAGTGTTGGTTCCTCCAACCCCATCTTAGACCCAACTTGAACAAAAGGGCAAATGCCAACCTTCATACCTCTGTCAAAACGGCCAACACCCCCGCTGAACTGCACTTCAACTCGAAAATCTATCTCACTCCTAGAACTAATCTTTTTCAGCTACCTGTTCTGGAATCCAGTGCCAGTCATCACATTTTCAACAACCCAAACTATCTTTTCAGCGCCACTCCCACTAGGATAGAGGTTGTAACAAGATCTCCTAACAACTCTCTCACTGCTACTCACGTTGGCTCTGCTAAATTGATAAATCATCTGCGCGCTGTCATTGTATTACAAAAAATTCTGCTGATTCCTAAAATCAATCAATGTCTCATCTCTCTAATGCAATTGAAAGCAAAGAAGACTGTTATCACCAAAGTCAGATTTTCAGGGATCAAGGTTTTGTGCAAAGATTTCTCTTTCATTGTTTCCACCTCCAATTATCTTACAGAGCTCTGTGGGACCAGATTTTCAGAAAATCATCAACCCAAGCTGCTACTCAACAAGCCAGACACCATGTGGCATGCTCAACTGGGGCATCCAGGTCCATCTGTCCTAAAAATGCTTGATTTACCCTGCTCCTTGAGTCCAATGGCTTGCAAGGTATGCCAAACGCGCAAAGGCACTGCCACCCCATTCTCTCACCACTTCAATCCCATCACCAATATTTTGGAAGCTGTTTACCTTGACTTAGTAGTTCCAATTCAAGTCACTTCAAAATCCAGTTTCAACTATTTTCTTTTGCTCACTGACCAGTTCTCTGGCCATTGTCCACTGCCCTGCTCAAGCTCAAGAGCAATACTTACCTGGCAATCAAAGACTATGTCACTCGCACTGAACGTCAAACAGGAAAGGTTTTCAAGAGATTCATCTCAGAAAACAGTGGTGAATTCATCTCCACTGAGCTCAAAACTTACTGCGCAGAGAAGGTCATCACCCAAAATTTTGCTCTATTGTATACCCCTCAACAAAACGGCCTAGCCAAAAGATTGAATTTACTAATCCTGGAGAAGGCCAGATGCCTCCTGAACCAGAGCAACCTTCCGCCAAAGTACTGGGACAAAGCTGTAAACACTGCGACTCATCTCTTGAACGTTCTACCCTTGAAGTCTTGTGACAACAAAATCCCTTACCAGATATGGCACAATCAAAAGTTCAACAATGACTGCCTCAAGGTCTTTGGATGCGCTGCTTATGCTCTGATCCCAAAGGGCAACAGAACCTTCAAATTCCAACCTAACTGCAAAAAGGCTATGATGCTTGGGTACGCAAATGACTTCTTGTCATTTTTTCTATTGGATATGGACTGTTCTCAAATTTTCCTCTCTGCTAACATCACATTTGAAAAGTCTCTCTCTCCTTTTGTTAAATCTCCCACCAAGAAAATTGACTTTCTCAATCCTTCTGACTTAATTCCTTCTATCTCTCCTCCCATGATCATTCCTAATAATACCTCTCCGCTTTCATCTACCTCCATCACTATTCCTGATCCTGCTTCCACTGACCACACTCCTACCTCTAATTCTCCCTCACTCAACTCCATCACCCCCTCCAACATCATTGATGTAACTTGCAGACCTCACTCCAAAGTAGGTCTGCCTTCTGTGTATCTTATTGTGGATCATTCCTATTTGGATCTTCAGAACCTTCAAGAGGCGCTCAAATCTAAGTACCAAGAAGAATGGATCAAAGCCATGAAAATGGAAGAGCTCAACTTGATCAGCTATGATGTCTGGGAAGAAGCTGCTTTGCCTTCCAGAAAATTCCCCCTCAAGTGCGTGTGGGTCTTCAGGACAAAACATGACAATCAAAACAGAATCATAAAGTTCAAAGCGCAACAATTTGTTCAGGGTTTCAATCAAAAATATGGCTCAGACTTCTCCAAAACCTTTTCTCCCACTGGCGACAAAACCTTTCTGCATCTACTGATAGCACTAGCTGCCTCAAGAAAACTGCAATTCCGCCAAATCAATGTGAAAGCAGCCTTTCTGAATGCTCCGCTTCAAGAAGACTTATACATACACCCTCCTGCAAACATTGCTGTCTCCAATGGTAATTTCCTTCATCTAAAGAAGGCGCTATATGGTTTAAAACAAGCTCCTCTTGCCTGGTACAAAACCCTCTGCAAATGGCTAGGAGAAATTGGCTTCAACAAATGCAAAGCTTATCACTGCGTATTCTGGCCTGATGGGACATTCTTGTATGTACACGTCAATGATATCGCTATCTTCAGCGCCAATCCCGACCACTTTTTCAAGCTGATTGCCACCCAATTCAAGATCAAGGATCTAGGATTGGCATCATTATTGCTTGGAATGAACATGGTTCACCAAGATAATGGGTTCAAAATCTTTCAGAAATCCTACATTGAGCACATATGCGCTTGGTACCCACTTCCCACTCATTGAACCTTCTCCACTTCCTTTAAACCAAATGCAAAGCTTTAATCTTCCAGCAATGATGATCATCAAGAATATATCTTGTCTGGTGCCAACTACAGGAACATTATTGGCAAGCTCAACCACATTAGCGTATGCACGCGTCCCAATATTACTTTTGCTGCAAACTACCTGGCCCAGTTTCTGGTCAAGCCAAATCTTCACCACTATCAAGCAGCGCTCCACGTTCTCAACTATCTGCAACACACCAGCGTGACAGGGTTAATCTTCTCCTCAGCCGCCAACCATCCAGCGGAAATGTTTGCCTATGTGGATGCTGACTGGGCCACATGCCCAAGCTTGCGGCGCTCTATCTCAGGCCTAGTGATCCAATGGTTGGGCTGCGTAGTGGTTTGGAAGTTCAAAAAGCAGCCAACATTATCCTTGTCAACAACCAAAGCTGAATAAAAGGCTCTGGAAGACGCTCTGAAAGAGATTTGGTGGGTCAAATCCTTCCTTCAATACATCTGTCCCAAAGAAGCAACTAAACCAGCCACCGTCTTTGAAGAAAATGAAGGCGCCATTAAATTGGCTCTAAACCAAGCTAATCACTCCAGCTTCCACACGAAGCACATGGAGCTACTGTTTCACTTTGTTAGGAGTGAGATTGCTAAAAACAAGATCAAGCTCCAGAAACTGGCGTCAAAGAAGAACTTAGCCAACTTCCTTACTAAACCAGTAGCACGGATTGCGCTGCATAATGAGCTCACAAGTCTCAATATTAGATCATGATTTGAACAAGGGAGAATGAAGAAGCTCCATGCTCAGTATCTTCCAGCTATGGGCTATATGCTCAAATCATTTCCATATTATTTCATTTCCTTACCCTCTTTTCTTTTATCTTATTTTATTCCTTCCTTTATTCTTGCCGCTGTCTCCACTATTTGTGTTTGTTAATCCTCACCTCATTTGCGACTCCTCACTCTAGACCCGCTGCAAGTACTCCAATTCCAAAAGCTGTTTGACTATAAAGCAGTCCTCCTGGCTCAGATCCTGGGGACGATTTTCTTCATGCAACCACAAGATTTCAAGAAGGAGTAGAAAAACCAAAAATATTTTTGCAAAAATAGATTCTCCACCCAAAATTAGGTAGGGTCACTCCCTGACCCCACCCTTGAAACCAACTGCTTATATTTTTAAATAATGAAGGAAAGAAAGACCAAAATACCACGGCACCACTATTGAGCTTTTTGGCCAATTAAATATTTCTCATTTATTGTCAGGTGTAGGTTTCACACCTGAAATTGGGTCAGAATTTAGGTTTTGTGTATATTTTAGGAGTTACAGATGGAAATTTGTTCTGTCACAATTCCCGCACGCAGCAGCCGCAGCCAATACACACGCGCGCGCCTGAGCCACAGCACTTTCACCCTGTCAAAGCCGTGTACGCAGCCCCGGGCCTCTGACAAGTATGCAGCCGCGGGACTACGAGTTGACAAAGTGACAGGTGGCCTGAGAAACCTAGGTACCACGTAAACATGCTACAACCTACACAGGAACATTCTAAATATGTAATAAATTTTCCCATGGATATTAAATAGTCTAAAAATACATGAAATTTTATAAAAATACTTAAATAACCTTTATCCGTATTCTTTATTAAATATAATTCAGAGGACCAAAAATGTCCAAAATAAGATAATGAATAACTCTAAAAATGTATTAAAATACTTTAATATACTATTATGAGAATTTCTAGACATCAATATTTTTGTGACATACTAAGAAAACTTATCATTTAAAAATATTACATGAATACCCATGAATTACATTTTTAAGTAATTATTTTAGTAAATTAACTTAATTTTGAAAATAAGGAGTAAAATTAATGTCATGACTTTACTCCAATTATTTAATACATAATGAGAACTCACCTGACATCAGAATATCCAAAGGAATGTCTATTAAAATTATTTTTAACTTACTGGGAAAATTTACTAAGGATAATTAATTAAATAATAAATAAACAGGACAGATTAGTGTTATTCACACGTCCAAACATCAATTATAAAGTAGAATAATTCCCATAACATGTGGAATTAGATGCTACCCGTTTTACAGCACCCAGAAAGCGTGACAGGCTACTACTGGTTACCCGGCTAGCCTCAGTGTTGGTCCCTTTGAGCCCCTGTACCCCTCAGAACTACAATATTGGGACTCCAAAAGCTATAAATAAAGAGCTCTTTAGAGGATATTGATACCCAGAGACCCAGTTATATTTATGTGCAGACACTGTGCCAAGGTAATCAAATACTTATAATAGATAAGTAAGTGATTTATGGCTTAGTATTATTAATAATATCTGTCCTCAACCCTATTTTTATCAATTTAAACTGCTGAACAACCTTATAACCCCAGTATACAGGTTTAACCCATCAGTGCATGTCCCAAACAGATACCCTAAGGATTTAATAATATACCATTGAATCTTATTATCCTTTCTCAGTCGTGGCAGCTTGGTTAAAAAGCCCTTCCACTGCACTGTGTATTTTATATACATATTATATTTGGGCAAAATATCATTTAAACTAAAGGGCCCAAAGTAACCAGGCCTACATATTTTCATATTGAATTCCCTGAAGAGAGGTGTTGAAGATCCCCAATATAATTGTAGCGCCTCTACAAAAATATTTAATAATCAATTTATCTATATTGATTTATAACAATAAACCATAACCAAACCAATTAACCTTGCAATAAGCTTTATCCAAATTTTTTATGGATTTTTTCTGCATTTATTAAATAATATATTGATTATTTATTCTATTACCTCTGGTAGCTAAAGGATATCAAGGGTCTTGGAATTCAGGAGGCTGAAACTATCTCTCAGTCAAAGGGTGAACAGTTGCACTCAGGGTTTACAGACGCAAGGGATCAATAACTTCCAAACTTGGGAACCATTAAAGGAGAATTCCTCTTCTGAATTCCACAATTCTCTAATTCATTAACAGCTTCTGCTGTTGGTTGAGTAGTTTTGTTGACTTTTTTGTTGAAAAAATCTCAGTTGGATTATGGTCTCTGTTTTTTATGTTAAAAGAAATAAAAATAAAGACTTGTACCTACTCCTTTTTTTTCCCATCAGTTGGTACAATTTTACTTCAGGACAGGATCAGAAATTTGGTACTCACCTGATGTTGGTCCCTAGTAAGCCTACTTGCCTCCTTGTAGGATAACTTTTGATCTTCTTTCTGTGTTTCACTAGGTTCTTAGGACCTCTAATTTACTTATTAACATTGGGCCTCCCCTTATAGGGGATGGAGCCTCACTTTTAATTTCCTTTTTGGATTCAACAGAGCAGTTTTCCCTCTTGCCAATACTTTTTGGTCTGGGCTGCCAGTTAACATTGAGATTCTTTCTTTGGGAGGGGTCCTCATTTTCTGTACTAAATTTAGTTGGCTGTTCTCTTGGTCTCTATGGGACCATTGGGGGGCGCTATCTTATATTGGGTTTGCTCCTGTGAGAGTAACCCTCACCCTTTAATAGTGCTATGCTGCTATCCTTGCTCTATAGATTTGAGCCCTCCCATCTCTCTGAATAAAAAACTTTTTCAATTTTCAGATTCCTGTTCATGTGCTCAGGTAGAAGCAAGACAAGAATCTTGATGTTTTGTGGTAGCATTATCCCCACCAAGCCTTTTATGCCTCTGGGCCACCCCTATGTGCTTGAATTTACTCCCAAATGGTCTGGATCTAGGTTCATCCTCCTCCAACCTTACAAAAATTTTTCACTGTTCACAAAACCAATCATGTTCTCAGGTATACGCAATTCAAACACCTTAGTTCTTTGTACCTGTATTATCCCCCCAACCCTTTTGTACCTCAGTTTACCCTTTATGCTCTTGAATTTTCTCCCAATAAAAACCTAAAAAACTTTTTCACTGGTCAGACAACTGCTCATGTGCTCAGGTATATGTGGGGAAATCACTTTAATGTTTTTCCTCCACATTATCCCCCCAACCCTACTGTACCTTTGTTTACCCCTTATGTGCTTGAATGAATATAAAAATGGTGGGCTGCGCTGTTGAATATTGGGCTCTTCCAGTCAGGGCCCTCACACAGGGGAGGATAAAATATTCTCCTCCAACCCTTACATTTAACAAAGGTGATGAGGTAAACGTCAGTCTGTGGCTTTCTGTTGTCTGAATAAGAGTACATATTTTTGTCACTAGTAGCTCCCTAAAAACCCAAAACAAATCTGGTGCCCTGGCGGGTGCCTACCAAAACAAATACCATCATGACTATTAAACCAGGATCAGATTATTTGAACCCTTTAGCTGTATTTAACATTGATTTGAATGGTATGGATGGTTCTACTCTATGCAGAGAGTATTCTGCTCCCCCTGGGCAGAGCAGTGACCATGCAAAGTCCCAGAAAACGGGTTTAGTGGGGAGTAAAGCTCATCCAGATTGAGCAATTGGCTTGGTCACTGATGTTTTTTATTTCCAGGAAAATTCATACTTACATGTCACTGGTGATCTAACATCTCAGGGATCTCCCGGAGTACCAGCAAGGGGGGCATCATTGTGTGGCAGGACATTCCAGCCACGTAAGCTCTTGAAATTATGTCTCACAAAATTACTAGTTCCACCTTTGAGGTTGGCCAAAAAAAAATGGGCTTGAAAATCATAGGCCTTAGAATTTTCCATGGCTGAGGTAGTTCCCTGTGCACTTCCATGCCTGGGCAAGCAAAATTTCCTAGAAAATGGGTCACCAGAACTGGAAGCAAAGCAGATGCACTTCCAGCTGATTGTAACCCCACAGCCAAGATCTTCTGTCTTTGGGCCTAAAACGGTCTCTGCACAGAGGAGAAAGGGTGGACCAGTTCATTTTAGCTTCAACTTCCTTCCAAAGGGATTTTCCATAAAGGGCAGGCTTGGTACATACCAAACTGACCTGGAAGATCTTCCTGGTGAGAGCTCAGATAAAGAGATTTTTAACTCTATTATGGGCAGTTTTACTGGCCTTCAGTCACACTCTGAACCTCCTACCCCTGCTGAAAGAGTGGAGGAGGAGATACCAATGCGTTCTCCTGAAAGTCAGGAGGCCCTTACTAATGATGATGAGCCCAAGGATGTGGCGCAAAATGACGGCGCAACAGCGCCAGTACCAGTACACAACTCCATCAGCTACTGGGGATTTTCCTGGCAAGGGAATTGCTGAACACCCAATCCGTGGATGGGTAAGAAAGGGCCTGCTAACACCTGTAGAGTTTACCTCAGCTCCGGTTGAGAGTGACAATGTGTTTTTGTGAAACTAAAAAGATGCTATGAGAACAAGAGTCTGCCACAGCCCAGCGCTTGGTCCTGACCAATACCAATGACTTTTTGGCCAAAGATGTGTGGCTTGTGCTTCACAATTGTGTGACTTTCCAACAAATTAAAAAGGTTTATTGGATTTCCAAAGCACAAAAATGGTTCCACCATCCAAAATTTCACATTTGGGTGGCAACTGAACTAGCAAATGGTTGGCTGCTCTGATGGGCCTAATGTATAAAGATAAAAATGCGGGAGTGGTATCTACCTACTAGCAGACCTTCCTTAATAAGTGGGACCGTAGGCGTGAACAGATGGAGGAAGATTGTTTCTCCATCCTTCAGTGGAGGCTATCCCCATATAAAAAGTGGTGCAAGGAGGAAGGTAGGAAGGAGGGGGGGTGCTTACCTATGGAGACACAGGTAAGCCAAGCTCTAACCAACCTGCCTACTTCTCTCATTGCTTTGAACTGTAATGGCTTTAACCATAAGTCCTCTGTGTTACTAGATCTGGCTTGCCGCACAAAAGTTGGTGTTTTTGTGATTGGCAAACATCTGCCTAAATCCTGGAAAAATGCGCAAAATTTGGTTGGTTACAGGAAATACAACCATTCCACCGGGAAAGGTTTTAGAGGGCTAATTATTCTAGTTAGGGATGACCTAAGGGCATATTAGAAACCCACCAAGAATCCCCACTTGATACACCTTGTGGTTTTGGGGCTAGACAATAAGTTGGTGGGGCACATCATGGGGGCGTACCTACAATCTGGTAGCCAAAATGGTTGCACTAGGCGTCAATGACTCCTACCATTGTGGAACACCATCTGTTGGAGTACCTCTTCTTCTCCATGTTTCTTTCTCACTGTTTCCTCTCATTTGTCTCCTTTCATTTTCCTTTTTCTCTATATTTCATCTAGATGTCTCTCTTATTCCTTTTTTGTCTCCTCTGTTCAAGACTGTACCCTCTCAGGCTCACACATGCGCTCCTTCAGCTCAGGTATTCAATACTCAACTACATCTTTGTCTCCTACTACACATTTCCCACACTGTGTGACATCTATGACCATTTTAACTAACTGAGGACAGAATGGGAGTCAGGTAGAAGGATTCATCATCCTTCTACCTCTATCTACACCAGTCTATTTCTCCTCAGGTAAGATTCATGTTTTTTCCACTTTTCTTTCTTCTTTCTGATTCATTGTCACTTTTTTCAATTTCCTTCTATCTGAAATTCATCCTTCTACCTCTATCTACACTGCTCTGTTTCTCCTCAGTCTCAATAGGTTATTATCCCAGAGGTGCAACATGTCAAAACCACCAAAGGAAACGTCTAGAAGGATCCAATACAAAACAAAACTGGTATTGTAACACTGAATCAATTGTGGAAGACATTCAAAACCCACATCCAGTCCTGAAAACCCTGTCCATTATTCCTCTCAACTCACCCAGATAAGATTCCAATTATCTTGACTGGGCAATGATCCTCAGAATACACTTCCAAGCCTCCAGCGTTGGATAGCTACTTAACAACAACTCACAGAAAACTGATCACAATATTTGGTCAAGAGACAACCTAGCAGTATGCTTGTTCATATCAAGGTCAATCAATCCCTCCAATTTCCAGTTCATCAGAAAGCATGAAAAAAGTGGTATAGGAATGTGCAATTTGCTATGCAACGCTCATCAAGACAGTTTTTCTGCAGGAAAAATGTACTGGTTCCACAAACTCCTCCTCACCAAGTTAAAAAACAAGGATATTACGGCTCATCTGAAAAAAATAATATCCTACGGAGAGAAGCTTTTCTCTCTCATTACCAACAAAAACCCCCTCAACACCAACAATCTACAATTGACCACCATATTGCTATTCCTCCCAGATCAATGGCTTGGTTGTTTATCCAGTATGATGAATGAAGAATCAGTGCCCTCATCCAAGATAATCAATTCCCTTAAACAAGAAAATTTGAGACAACAAACAAAAAACAAAGACCCTCTGGCTGCCAACTCAGTAAGATCAACCTCTCCCTATCCAAAATCAACTGGTGGACGTTGAGATTTGGAACCTCAAAAACCAAACTAAATCTACTACTGCACCAACTGCAAAACCAAAAGGGCATTCTTTCTTGAGATTTCCTGAGGTTTTTGAAGCCCTCCAAAAAGCCAAGAAAAACAAGAGAAATCAGCAAAACCAAAATGCACACCTGAAACTTCCAAAGGCAGACATGGCCAAATCAAAGATGATGGACAATGAAGAAGAATAAAATTATTTCTCAGAATCCAAAATCATTGTACACGCTGGATTTGCTTCCTGTAACCTGACCAACTCCAACTCATGTAATGAGGATTTCAATCTGGACTTGGGATGCACCGTATCCATGACGCCACACAAACACCATCTGGACAACAAGAAACCAAATTTTACCTCAGTCCAATTGGCCAATGGTTCTGCCATCACCTCAACCTCAGAGGGTTTGCTAGCTTTACCCGTTGGAAATGTTAGAGCCCTTGTCTTTCCAAACCTTCATGAACCACTCATTTCCATGTCAAGCCTCTGCAACGCTGTATGTTCTGTTGTTTTCACTGCCACTCAATTCAAGATTTATGAAGACCTGAGGATTGACTTTAACTAACAGTAAATCATCCAAGGGTACAGAAAATCAAATCTTTATTACCTTCCCTGAAAGGATGTAAGCTTCAATGAATTGATTCTTTCAGCTGTCACTCCAATCTCTGAAAAAATTCTGTTCTGTTATCAATGAAGTTCCTTTCATCTCAATCTAAAATCTGTTTGGAAACTACTCAAGTCATCTGGAATAACTCCTTTGACCAATAAAAAAATTGATGTCCAACAATACAAGGTCTGTATACAATCAAAAATTTCAAGGAACCCTTTGCACTCACAACTCAGCCGCAGATCAACTTCTCCAGGCCAATTAATACACTCCAATGTGTGTAGCTTCAAAACTTTGTCTTGAGAAGGATACAAATTCATTGTCACCTTTATCAAAAACTACTCAAAAGACCTCTTTGCCTTCCCTATGAAATGCAAATCAGATGCCCTTGACTGCTTCAAACTATTTTTTTCCTTTTTTGAAAACCAATTCCATCACTCTGTTTTTTCCCTCTGTACCAATAATGGTGGTGAGTATGTGAAAAATAAAATGAAAACCTACCTATCCTCCAAATGAATACTACATGAAGCAGGACCACCACACTCTCTTCAACTAAACAGAGTTTCCAAACGCTCAAATAGGACAATACTGAACCTCATTTGCTGCTGCCTTCTCTCATCCCCCCTCCCCAAATTATGTTGGGTGGATGCTCTTTGACATTCCCTATTTGCCTTCAACTCCTATCCCTGAAAAATGCCTCAAGGCTTCACCTCACCCAACTCTGTTCTCAAATGCAAAGAAATCCCACTTTCCTATCTACATCCCTTTGGCTTCCTTGCTTGGTATAAGGTACCAGAACCGGATCAATCAAAAATCTCCCCAAAGGCCAAACCAGGTATACTCCTTTCCTACCTCTACCAAGGCAACAACTACCACATCCTGGATATTGAACTCAAAAAGGTCATCAATTCTAGAGATTTCATCTTTAACAACTCCTTCTTCCCTTATGGACATTTTCAAGGATGGAAAAGTTTCATTACTCTTTGGGCCAAGTATGGGGAATCTGAAACCAATGGGGAGGCAGAGGTGAATGATGCGGAACTCAGATTATTCTCATTGATTGATTCTTCTTTTGATCTCTTCTGGGAGTGCTTACTTTGAAACTTGTATATAGTGTTTCTAGAAAGACCACAAGGATGTACTTGAGTATATGGAAAATAATATTTTCCCTATCAAAGAGATGTTTGTAATGGCTTGGACTTGTGTTTACCCATACTTTGGAAACAAAAAAAAGTCTTGGGTAGAAGGGGCCCATTCTACTTTCAAAATATTACTTGTGGGATCTTTTGTGAAAATTTTTGATGCATGGAAACACCTTGAAGGAAATATTGCAATTCAAATCCAATTAGTCCATACAGCACTTAAAAACTCTTGAATAAAGCTAGGAGCAGGTCTTTCAACAGAAATACTACCTTTGGGTTAAAACTTTTCAATTGAGGCAATTAAACTAATTGGGTAACAATTGCAGAAGTTAAGGCGCAACCATGATGGCAAGGTGTTCTCCAAGTCATATTCAAAAACAATGGGCTTTCCTTGTTCCCAAATTTTAGGTAAAATAATAGCATCAGGAGGATCCATTGTGACTGAGGATGTTCATCCTCCGTGGCAGTTAGAATATGACCCTTCCAATGAATCAAGTGGTTTTTTTGAAGGTTACAAATTATTGGATTGAACCATTAATTATTGGATTGAAAGATTAATTATTGAATTGAATATTAATTATTGGATTGAAAGATTAACTATTTGATTTAAAGATTAATTATTTGATTGAAAGATTGATTATGGGATTTACAAATTGATCGTTCTTTTGGTTTTGAAAGTTTAAAACAGATCCAGGGCTTGATAAAAAATCTCAACTGTTTAACAAGTGTAATTCTATTTATAGGGAACAATGTAAAGAAGTTGGTTTGGAGATTCTAAGGTCAACACTCAAGAATACAGCCACTTTGATTGCCAAGCCAAGTCTTGAGCAAAAGGTGTTAAGATCAAGCCGCCTTTGAACAAAATTGAAAGCAACCCTTTGTGAGCTTTCAAAATCTGAGAATTTCAAAAGAGCAAGTAGGAGGGGGGAAAGGGTTAAAAGTGGACCCAAAATACCAAAGACAGTAATTCTTTTGTTTTTAGGAAGAAATTTTCATTTTATTTTTTTAATGAACTGATGGGAAAATGATTTCTGACGTTCCAGGATGGCTCTTCATCTGAATCTCCTAGCTCAGAGGACAAGACTGAAGAAAAAGTTAAAAGGGGACCAGAAAGACCAAAGATAGTACTTCTTTGATTTTGAGAGATTTTCATTTTTATGGCTTAATGAACTAATGGGTTATTAATTTGTTTGGTGCAAGGATGGCTCTTCATCTGAATTTCATATTTTGGTTGAAGATACTTAAAGTTCATTGGGTTTGGTGCCGTTGGAATCAGATTCCTTTTCAAAGGATGAAGCAGAAGAAATGGAAGAATAAAAAAGAAGCTCATCTTTTGTGAGTGGTGATTCCTTTAATGAGATGAGAATTGTGGCTAACTAATTTTTGATCTTAGGAAGTGAATTAACTCAATCAAATACCTGAGAGCTTACATAAGTTCTTGGGTGGGGTTTTGGATCTGGTTGGTGATGGAAATTGTGTATTTAGAGTCATTGCTAGATCACTTGGATATGATTAGCATGGATGGTTTCAAGTAAGAAAATAAATTCTTGAACCATTGAGGAAAAATAAGATGTGCTCTGCTAAGATCCTTGGTGGCATTAAAGACTTGAAAAGATAGAAAAAAGACTTGATGTTAATGACATCAAGATTCCATCTTCAAAATGGCTTTCAAAGTTAGATATGGGTCAAATAATAGCAGATACTCATGGAAGACCAACATGTTTCATTTAATTTGATTCATGCTTTACTTTTACTCCTATGAAAATGAGTTTAAAAGGACAATCAGATTCCATGCTCATTTGCTTTGTTAGTAATAACTATTGGGTCCAGCTGGTAATTAAGGGAGATGTGATTCCAATCCCGCCCATAGTTTCCAAACCACCTCCCATGATTTCCAAAAAATCCTCTTGTTGGGTTGATCACCTCAAAAATAAGCTTGAGTTGTATTCTAATTTATAGAAATCATTTTAATTTGATCATTTGGGTTTGGGTTCTGATGCTGATCTTGTAATTCTATTCATATAAAGATTTATCACATTTTGAACATCATTATGTTTATTTTTTTGAGTTAACATCATTGTGATGAGTATTTTGAGTGAGATTTTATTGGCAAGTCAGTTCAACTTGTTTTGGGCTGATCCCATCATAAGGAGTATTTTTACTTCTTGTGATGAGATCAGCTTAACAAAAGTTGAACAAGTTTTTTTTTGGTGCTTTTACTTTAGGGCTGTTAAAGTTACTTGTATTTTTTTTTGGTGTATTTCATTTAGGACTGGTCAAGTGACTTGTCTTTTTTTGGGGTATTTTTACTTTAGGGCTTGTCAAGTTACTTGTCTTTTGTTTTGGTGTTTTTACTTTAGGGCCTTTCACATTGAACTTGTATTTTTTGGCACTTTTACTTTAGGGCTTCTCCACATACTCTTTATTTTTATTTATTTGGATTTTTATTTATTTATTTTTATTTTCTCTTTTTTTTTGGCCTTTTTTTTATTCATATTTACTCATTTTTATTAAGGCCTTATTTTTCTTAATATTTATTAATTTTTATATATTGATTTTAATTTATTAATTTTTTATTTATTTATTTTTCAACTTCTCTTCTTCTTTTTTTTTCAAATGGGTTGCAAACAGCCACTCATGACTCCAAATTGGGTTGTGAGCATCTTTTTTCAACTGAGCCGGGTTGCAAGCGCACATTCACATCTGCACAGGTTGAGAGTCACGCCATGCAACCGTTTTGAGGTTTGAAGGGGGGTTGCAAGGTTGCAAATCTAACAATGGCTGTTATTTGATTTTTGGTGTTTTTACTTTAGGGGTAGTCAAGTTGAACTTGTATTTTTTCATTTTTTTTCCCTTTTTTGGTGTTTTTTTTAGACCAATGCTAAATTTGCAAACCTGTGCTTGCAAACAGGTGCAAAACACTTTTTGCAGCCCATCTGAGTTGCGTTTTTATAATATATATATATATTTATATTTACATTTTTGTAAATTCTTTTATCTATAATTTCTTTTTTTGATTTAGATGAAAAAAAATAAATTAATCCATTGAATCAAAGATATAAGTATACAAAAAAAATGTAAATATATAAAAAATGTAAATATATAAAAAATTTAAATATATAAAAAATGTAAATATATAAAAAAAATCTAAATATGTAAAAAATCTAAATATGTAAAAAAATGTAAATAGATAAAAAAATGAAAATGGGTAATGTTAAGTTCATGGCTCATTGAGCCGTGTACACAACTCTGTACACGGCTCTTTGAGTTGTGTACATTGCTCAATGGCCTGTGTGGCACCCTACACAACTCAAATGAGCCGTGTGGCATGCTACACGTCTCAAATGGGCCGTGTGGCATTCTAGACGGCTCAAATGGGCCGTGTGGCATGCTACACAACTCAAATGGGCTTTGTGGAATGCTACACGTCTCATTTGACTTGTACCGCATGCTAAAAAACAAAAATCAAGTTGTCTAGGCTCCACTAAATAATAAATAATAAATAATAAATAATAAATAATAAATAATAAATAATAAATAATAAATAATAAATAATAAATAATAAATAATAAATAATAAATAATAAATAATAAATAATAAATAATAAATAATAAATAATAAATAATAAATAATAAATAATAAATAATAAATAATAAATAATAAATAATAAATAATAAATAATAAATAATAAATAATAAATAATAAATAATAAATAATAAATAATAAATAATAAATAATAAATAATAAATAATAAATAATAAATAATAAATAATAAATAATAAATAATAAATAATAAATAATAAATAATAAATAATAAATAATAAATAATAAATAATAAATAATAAATAATAAATAATAAATAATAAATAATAAATAATAAATAATAAATAATAAATAATAAATAATAAATAATAAATAATAAATAATAAATAATAAATAATAAATAATAAATAATAAATAATAAATAATAAATAATAAATAATAAATAAGAAATAAGAAATAAGAAATAAGAAATAAGAAATAAGAAATAATAAATAATAAATAATAAATAAGAAATAAGAAATAAGAAATAATAAATAATAAATAATAAATAATAAATAATAAATAATAAATAATAAATAATAAATAATAAATAATAAATAATAAATAATAAATAATAAATAATAAATAATAAATAATAAATAATAAATAATAAATAATAAATAATAAATAATAAATAATAAATAATAAATAATAAATAATAAATAATAAATAATAAATAATAAATAATAAATAATAAATAATAAATAATAAATAATAAATAATAAATAATAAATAATAAATAATAAATAATAAATAATAAATAATAAATAATAAATAATAAATAATAAATAATAAATAATAAATAATAAATAATAAATAATAAATAATAAATAATAAATAATAAATAATAAATAATAAATAATAAATAATAAATAATAAATAATAAATAATAAATAATAAATAATAAATAATAAATAATAAATAATAAATAATAAATAATAAATAATAAATAATAAATAATAAATAATAAATAATAAATAATAAATAATAAATAATAAATAATAAATAATAAATAATAAATAATAAATAATAAATAATAAATAATAAATAATAAATAATAAATAATAAATAATAAATAATAAATAATAAATAATAAATAATAAATAATAAATAATAAATAATAAATAATAAATAATAAATAATAAATAATAAATAATAAATAATAAATAATAAATAATAAATAATAAATAATAAATAATAAATAATAAATAATAAATAATAAATAATAAATAATAAATAATAAATAATAAATAATAAATAATAAATAATAAATAATAAATAATAAATAATAAATAATAAATAATAAATAATAAATAATAAATAATAAATAATAAATAATAAATAATAAATAATAAATAATAAATAATAAATAATAAATAATAAATAATAAATAATAAATAATAAATAATAAATAATAAATAATAAATAATAAATAATAAATAATAAATAATAAATAATAAATAATAAATAATAAATAATAAATAATAAATAATAAATAATAAATAATAAATAATAAATAATAAATAATAAATAGTAGTCTATGGGCTCCCACACGTTGAGGGGCCCTACATGACTCCCACAGGCTGTGTGGGGCCCTACATGGCTCCCACACAACTGGAGCCGTGTACACGGCTGCCACACGGCTGGAGCTGTGAATTTAACATCACCCAATGCAAATATATAAAAAAATTCAAATATATAAAAAGATATATATAAATAATATGAAATAAATAGGGTTTATCAAAGTTAATCAAAACCGCAATTTTTTAATGGTGGTTTTTAACCCAAATCCGCCATTTGAAAGCTGCCATTAAAAATCAAAAAACCCCACTTATTTCACATCAGACTTGTCAAAGTTTACTGAAAATAGATTGTTTTTTTCAAATAAATTATTTTAAGTCTTTCAGCGACCCAGCCCATCATTCCACATCATCACCCCTGGCTTCAAACTCCAACCTCATTGGAAAAATTCTACCTCCAACCTTGTCCAACAATTTGATTGATTGCTCTTCATATCTTCATTGCTATCCTCATCACTTGATCACTCTCATTGCTTCATCACTCTCATAACTTTCTCCCCTCATCAATTTTTCACTCTCATTGCTTCATCATTCTCATCACTTTATCAGACATTATTGCCTTCATTACATCCATCCTCTCATCACTTCATTGCTTCATCCCCTCTTTCATCACATCCTAACTCTCATTGCTTCATTGCTTCATCACTTCATCCCCACTTCCAAAAAATCACTTCATCACTTCTTTGCTTCATTGCTACATTTCTAAATCCCTCTTACTCTTTTCAAATGGCCCCTCAGCAAATCTCCCCCTGAAAGTCCACTAAAAAATCCTATGGACCAAAGAAAACATCCCCAAGGAACTCAACATCAAAAAATCTTAACCCATCAGCTTCCAAAGGCTCAAGTCAGCTCAAGAGAGCTGATCACATCATCCTGTTAAACTGGCTCAAACCCACCTGCAACTATGACGCTTGCTTTGGATCTTACAATGAATCACAAGTTGACCAACCTCCATCCTCTAAGTTTAATAGTTATCTCCTGATGGCCAACAAAATTGAAAATCAAACTAAAGGTAGGCTGGATCTTTCATTCAAACAGATGCTGGAGCAATTCAAGAACTATCAATCCAAACATTTCCCCTTTAGCCAATGATGAAAAGCCCCATTCTTTCCTTGTCTCTGTATGTTTTTTGAAATCATCTCCTCCCATCCACATCATACAATTGGGATGGGAATCAAGAAGGGATTAAATTCATCTTATAACATTCACTTGAATTTATACCCCATAGGAATGAATTACTTTATTGATTGAATATCAATCCAGAAATCAATTTCTCAATTGAGAGATTGATTGGAGATAAATTGAGAGATCCATTGGCAATGGATTGGCCATTCCACATCTCTGTATGCTTTTCAGAAAATCTTCTCCCATATTGTTCCCTCCCAACCGTATACTTTGATTGGCTTGAGGGTCAATAAGGAATTTAATTTTTTATATAAAATCTTGAGGGAAGTGGCAATTCTACAATCCAAATTTTTTAACTTTATGGGATTTGAACCCATGACCTCAACATTTATGAGTTATGCTTTAAACACTAAGCTAAGTGTGCCATTGGCAGATGGGCCAATGTGCCTTTCCAAACACTAAGCCTCATCAGACAATACCCCCCACCCAAAATGATCATCCCAGCTCACATTCTACTCATCACACACTTGAATCAATACCAACATTTTTTACTCTCCTTATCACTTTACCCATTCCTCCCCCCCCCCCCCCCCCCCCCTAGGCAATGTTTGGTCTGCCTATTCTCACAGCTACTCATCACATTTTCAACCCAATGATTATCCTCAAAACTTGGCCCATCAATTGGTTGAAGGGGGGGCAGTCAATTGGCCCCCTGATTGATCAAAGGGGGGGCGGTTAATCAGCCCATTGGTTGGTTGAAGGGGGGGGCGGTTGCTTGGCCCCCTGATTGAAAAAAGGGGGGGCTGTCAATTGCCCCATCAATTGGTCAAAGGGGGGCAACAGTTTATTGGCCTGTTGATTGGTTGAAGGGGGGGGCCATTTGATTGGCCTGTCGGTTGGTCAAAGGGGGGGAGACCAGTCAATTGGCCCCCTGATTGATCAAAGGGGGGGTGTTGAGACTGTGAAAATAAAGATGTGTCTGGTGGGAGTCAAACCCACGACCTCAGATAGACTGAGACACATACTAGAGTGCTGCCTTTACCAACTAGGCTACAGACGCTTGTGGCTGCCAGGGTTGTTTGGTATTACTGGTCTAGGTTCAACTGCACAGCCTCCGTACTGTGGTGATACATCATGTTAGCAGGTTTAACCTCAACACCCCCCCTTGCTACGTGATGTAGAAATGGGTACGGCGATACCCAGGTGAAAAAGTGATCAGTGCGGGGATTGAACCCGTGATCATGGGGTAGGCTTAAAGGGGATTATGGTCTTACAGGAAGCATTCACATCTTATTCAAGTCTCTTATGTAAGCAAGTATACGCTCAGGTAACCTCTGGGCTCATAACCTGTTGAGACTGTGAAAATGAAGATGTTTCTGGTGGGAGTTGAACCCACGACCTCAGATAGACTGAGACACATTCTAGAGTGCTGCCTTTAACAACTAGGCTACAGACGCTTGTGGCTGCCAGGGTTGTTTGGTATTACTGGTCTAGGTTCAACTGCACAGCCTTTGTACTGTGGTGATACAGCATGTTAGCAGGTTTAACCTCAACAGGGGGGACTGCTCAATTGGCCCATTGATTGGTTGAAGGGGGGGCTGGTCAATTTGCCCCCTGATTGATCAAAGGGGGGGGCAGTCAATTGGCCCGTCAATTAGTTGAAGGGGGGGGCTGGTTGATTGGCCCCCTGATTGATCAAAGGGAGGGGGACTGCTTGATTTGTCCATTGGTTGGTTGAAGGGGGGGGCGGTCAATTGGCCCCCTGATTGATCAAAGGGGGGGCGGTCAATTGGCCCATCAATTTTTTGAAGGGGGGGACAGTTGATCAGCCTGTTGGCTGGTCCTTTGGCCCCCTAATTGATTAAAGGGGAGGGGCTGGTTGCTTGGCCCCCTGATTGATCAAAGGGGGGGTGGTCCATTGGCCCATTAATTGGTTGAAGGTGGGGCGTTTAATTGGCCCATCAATTGGTTGAAGGGGGGGCATATCATAGTTAATCAAACCTGCAATTTTTAATGGCGGTTTTCAAACTAAATCCGCCATTTCAAAACTGCCATTTAAAATCAAAAAAAAACCACTTGTTTCACATCCAACGTGTCAGAGTTACCTGGAAATAAGTGGGTTTTTTCAAATAAAGTATTTAAAGGCTTCCCCCACCTGTCCACGTCAATCACCCCTGGATTCCCACCTCCTTCTAGCTCCAACCTCATTGGAAAAAAATTTTATTCATTGCTCTTCATGTCTTCATCACTATCCTCATCACTTCATCATGCTCATCACTTTATGGCTTTCATCACATCCAGCTAACTCTTTTCAGATCACTATCCTGATCTGTTCATCACTCTCATCTTTTTATTTCTTTCATCACATCCATCTAACATTCATTTGATCACTATCCTTATCACTTCATTGCTCTCATCCATTTATCAGTTTTATCAAATCTAAATCTCATTGCTTTATTCCTCTTTTCATTTCATGACTCTCATCTCTTCCTATTCTCTTTGTTCATCACTCTCATCCTCTCATCACATCATCACTCTCACCACTTAAACACTCTCATAGCGCTTCATCCTTTCATCCCTCTTACTATTTTTAAATGGCCCCTCAGCAATCGTCGCCCTGCAAGTCCACTAAACAATCCAATGGACCAAAGCAAACATCCCCCAGGAACTCAAAATCCGAAAATCCTCCCCCATCAGCTTTCAAAGGCTCAAGTCAGCTCAAGAGAGCTGATCACATCATCCTGGTAAACTGGATCAAAATTTTGTCCAACTACAATTCTTGCTTTGGATCCAACAATGCAGCACATGTTGGCCAACCTCCATCCTCTAAGGTCAATGTTTATCTCCTGATGTCCAATGAACTCAAGAATAAAACAAAAGTTGGGCTGGATCTGTCATCCAAACAGATGAGGGAGCAATTCAAGAATTATCAAGCCAATTACAAAAAGGCCCACTGCATGTCAATCTCCACCGGCTTTGGTATCACCAACTCTGACAAAGCCAAGGGAATCAACTTGGTGGTTGATAAGTTGTACTCCATTTGTCCTTTTTATATTAAAATGGGTGAAATCTTTGGAAGGAAGTCCAACATCACCCCCCTAGCTGCTTTTGATGCCCAAAAATCCAATTCAGTTGATGATGAGGACTTGGATGGGGATTCTCAGCCTAGCAATGGTGATCCTGAAGAAACCTATGAGTGGCCCCCATCCAATGCCAAGGAGGATATTCAAACGCAATCAGCTCCAATTCCAATTTCATCAAAATCAACCCCAATAGCATTCAAAAGAGGAGAAACATTTCAAATTTTTTTTGGCTTTGAGGAGATCATGGAGAAGCATAATTCAAGTAAGCCCATTGGATTTTCCTTGCTTTCAAAATCAAGCTCATTCCTATTCCCCTCTGAAAAATGGTGAAATTTCAAATTGAATCTGAAAAAATTCAGTTTGAAAAGGAGAAGTGGGATCTTCAACTGGCTATTGATTTTCAAAAGCAGAAAGCCAAGAGTTTGGATTGTCAGCAAAAATGGGATGCTGAGTGGAAGTTGAAACAGGCTGAGGTAGAATTTCAAAAAGAGGAAAAGGAGAAGGATTCACAGCAAGCACAACTGCAAATGTAGAGGGAACAACTGGAAACATAAAAAAAGGATAAGTGGTCAATGGCTGCAGAACACATTGGTAGCAGCAGAACAGTAGATGAATTAAAGCTTATTACTCAAATGCTGGGCTTGTAAATATATTTGCTTTGATGAAAAACTTAAAAAGAAAAAAAATCATTTTTGATTACAACAATGCTTAAGACTATTTTTAACCGCACCAATAAAAAAATATTTTTTCTTTTTATTTATATTTTTTTCCTGGAGTATATTTTCCCACTCCCCAAGTCCCTGCAAGTGTTTCTAGTTATTTTGTTGATTTGCATTCACATTGCCATTTTTGTATGAGTGGCAGTCTCCAGAGCAGTAAAATTACAGTGCTTGGACTTATTGGCTGCCCAAAACATTTTGACCACACCTTTTTTCTTGAATTCAATTCCAAAGCCCAGGTCACAAAAAACAAATTTTCCATTAGATACTTGATATTCATTTGTGTTTTCAATAATTTTTCCATTTGATTTCCTGGTCGGAACTGCAAGTAAAAAGGAATACTCAGAGATGTCACCTTTTTTAATGTGAGGTGAGTTATAAAAAGAGTTGGATGTGAAGGTGACATGCAGAGAGCAGTCAAAGGGAGTAGGCGAAGATTCAAATTTGAGTGATGAGAAGGAAGGGATGCCATTGTCCTTCATTATTTCACAGTTTGATTCAAAGGGAAGCCTTGCCAAATGGCAAAACATTTGTCATTAAATTTGAGAGAATTGGTCTGCCTTAAGATTGAGAAAAGAATACTCTTGAGGGGAAGATTGAATAGATGATTTCTTCAAATAGCGTCCAAATAACTCAAAGGGGTCCATCAATTTTTGCCATCCAATTGCCAGAATTTTTCCACCCCAAGCTCTTGAAGTACCAACTGGGTTGACAAATTCTTTTGAACGGTGAAGGAAAGTGGTGACAAAGTTGATTTCCTTCTTATCTTGATCTGAGAGTTAATCCAAGGGCACAAATTTGATTATTGCAACCAGGGCTTGGTGATCAGATTGATATGTTGATGTTTTATCTGCTTTCATCCTCATTTTCAGCCGTGTCATTGTTTTTCTTCCATATTTTATTTATTTGTTTCACACCTTGTGTTCTGTTTCCTGCTCGTCTCTGAACGTCTTGTTTTAGTTCATTCATCTATACTGTCACCTGTCCTGTCACCTGTCTTGCGCGCCAGAAGAATCTCTCACCTGCAACTATCCAGCAACTACTCAACTCCAGCAACTACACAACTCACTTAAGAGACAAGCAAGCATCTCACAACCAATACCAGATCACTCAGACTCAACCATTTGGCCAACTCCTTGTACACAACTTTGATCACCAAACAATCAAGACCTGAAGACTGAATTAAAGGAGTCAAATCAACAGTCCTCCGAACTTATCTACCACCAGTCTCAGAACTATTCTTTGGTAGGATCAGTCTACGTCAAATCCTCAACAACTGCTCTGTTCTACTCAATCTCATTAGAGGTCATCATCCGGCCTGTAGAACAATCAGTTACTGTTTGTGTTCCTTGCGGTCTCTATCTTTATTTCTTTACTCAACTTGTCTTCAAAGTTTCTGACCTCATTCTTGATCTGAAATGAATTAGCCTGGTCTAGGTTTCCTAATTCACTTAATCTTTTACATGATCAAGGAAAATTAATTTTCCATGGTGAAAGAAATGGAAGAATTTGATTGTTTTGTTGGCCTGTTCAAACTCTTCCTGGGTGGGTTTTCAACTATTCTTTTTCTTTTCTGCAAAAATGGAATGGTACAGATCCAAAGGACGTGGTTTTTGACCAGACCAGACAAAATTTTCATTAATACCTTTCTCAGAAACTTCCAAAGACATTTCTGAATCCCAAGATTGAAGCCTCTTTTGGCAAGCAGCCCTACTCTTCCCACCTATCTGTATGTTTTTCAAGCCATCTCCTGCCATCTTGTTCCCTCCCAATCCTATAATTAGATTGAGGTGAGTAACAAGAAGGGATTTGATTGTTTGTGTAACATTTTGAGGGGGTTGGGAGAAGAATTAGACATTCACCAATAGTGGTTGAGGGATTGAAAAAAAAAAACAGTCAGTCAAATGGACATCATTGGTGAAACAAGATTGGATCAAAACAAATGAAACCAAACCTGGACTTGATTCCAAGTTCACCAGAAATGTGATCACCAAAAAAAAATAAAAAAAATAAAATAAAAACTGTACCAAAATAAAAAAAACATCACATCACATCAGCACCCAAAAAAAAAAAAAAAAAAAAAAAAAACTTACCAGTCTGTGAGAGAATTGAGCCAACCCTTTATTTTGGTTTGGGTTTGGGTTTGGGTTGGGCCTGTGGCCAGTTAGGCAGGGGGGAGGTTGGTTGGCTGGGCAGGCATGGGTTGGGGGGGTGGGGCTGATGCAAGGGGGAGGGGGGCGGGCCACGGCAATGGCGACAGTGGGTGAGCAAGGAAGGGTGGCCAAGGTGGGGCCAGCGGGCAAGGAGGGGGGGCAGTGGTGGGGCTGGTGGATTGAGGAGGCTGGGGCCGGCAGATCAAGAGGGGGGGCCAAGGTGGCGCCGGCAGCTGAGCAATGAGGGGGGGGCCAAGGTGGGGCCGGCAGGCCAGGAGGGGGCAAGCAAGGAGCAGGGGCCGGTGGATCAAGAGGGGGGGGCCAAGGTGGCGCCGGCAGCCAAGCAAAGAGGGGGGGCAAAGGTGGGGCCGGCGGATCAAGAGGGGGGGCTGAGGTGGCACCGGCTGCCGAGCAAGGAGGGGGGGCCAAGGTGGGGCTGGTGGCTGAGCAAGGAGGGGGGGGCCAAGTTTGGGCTGGAGGGAAAGCAACGAAAGGGGGGGCCAAGGTGGGGCCGGCAGGCAAGCAAGGAAAGGGGGGGCCAAGGTGGGGCCGGCGGGCAATTGAGGAAAGGGGGAGGCTGGTGGGCAAGCAAGGAGGGGGGGCTGAGGTGGGGCTGGCGGGCAAGCAAGGAAAGGGGGGGTGAAGAAGCAAGAGAGCAAGGTGGTTGGCTTCTGGTGATGGGGAGGATGAGGAGAGCTTACCAGGGGTGCCAAAGGTGGTGGGTGAGGTGGAGGTGGTGAGTCAAGAGATGGTGGTGGGTGAGGAGGTGGTGGGGGGTGAAGAGGTGGTGGGGGGTGAGGAGGTGGTGGGGGGTGAGGAGGTGGTGGGGGGTGAGGTGGTGGTGGGGGGTGAGGTGGTGGTGAGGTGGTGGGTGAGGAGGTGTTAGTGGGTGATGTGGTGGTGGTGGTTAAGGAGGAGGTGGTGGGTGAGGAGGAGAGTGGGCTGGTGGTTTTTTGGGGTGAGGTGGGTGGTGTGGTGGGGTGAGGTGTTGAGTCAGTTTTTTCTAAGAAAAAAAAAGAAAATAAAAAAATAAAAAAATAAAAAAATAAAAAAACGCAGTGAGTTAGCTTAGGATTCTTGGTTGAACAACCAAAACAAAAAAAACATTTTTTACATATTTCAAAACACAACCTTACTCATCAAAGTGGGAAAGGTTGAGGGGTAAAATCCGCTCTCTCATAGAAGAAGATGAGGGACAAGATGATACAGGGATGACTTGAGGCGGATCAGGAATATCATCTTCAAATTTTTTGTCTTGTTCATCTTTGATGTCAGCCAAAAGATTGTGAAGGATTACACAATTTATAATCCACTGGATGAGGACCTTCATTTCTTTGGGATTTTGAACCTGGTTTCCATTTCCCTTAAGCTGGCCCATCTTCCTTTCAGGACTCCTATGGCATGCTTAATCCAAACATGTGATTGGGCAAGATGATAGTTGAAATTGGTTTTTCCTTTATCATTGGAAAAAACATTCTGTTATTCTTGAACCACATATTTCCCACTAGCATAAGCTGAATTGGCCAGAAGGTATTGATCTCACTCAAAGTAGATCTCTGGTTCTTGGGAAATCCAAATCCAATTTAAAAAATATGAATCATGAAAAGAACCTGGAAGTCCAGCATGGAGGGATATGAACTTCTTGTTTTTATTGAAAACAAGTTTTAGTGCCATAGAGTATCTAAACAAACAGACAAAATGTATTTGGTCAGTGTGTGATCAAAGTTGTTATCAAAGTCATTGGAAAACAAATGAATCAGTTGCCTTTTTTTGCAATCAAAGAAGTGGTTCCCATCTAGGTTGGGTTTTTGACTCAAGGTGATGGTGGTTCCATCAAAAAAACTAATTCAACCAGGAAAGCCTTCAGTCTCCATTACTTGAGATATCTCCTTGCATTCTTCTTTGGTTGGCCAAGAAAGGACTGAGCCCTGGAAAGTTAGGATAGCAATCATGACTCTTTTGGTGTATGAGTCAATGGTTCCATAACCAACTGAGAATAGATTTTCTAATCAATGAATTGCTGCTCCATTTCAATTTGATCCCAATCTACAAAGAGCAACAGCCAGTTGGATAGCTGGATCACATTTAGTATTCCAAGAATTGTTCTGGAATATGTGGTGGTCTTCAATCATCTCCAAAAGTTTTATGAATGAAGGCAACAGAGTTTGGAAAATTTGCTGGAAGCATAAGTTGGGGAGGAGATGAAGCTTTTGCCTTTCATACATAGGGTTGGGGAGAGTTTTTCTTCTTGGAAACATGTATTGCTTTTTTAATAGATAATTCAAAGCCAACCAAGTTGATTCCAAATTGGATTCTGAATTGAAATCTGAATTGGAGTCAAATACTAACAAAATTTCAGTCAGATTTTTTGCATTTTCAACTTTCTGGCCAGAAGTTTCATTTGAAATTTTGAGAAAGATGGTGATTTGATGTGGGGTGATGAGATGATGATGGATTTTGTGTGAAGATGGAGATTTGAAGCAATAGAGATGTGAAGCAATAGAGAAGTGAAGCAATAGAGATGTGAAGCAATGGAGATTTGAATCAATAGAGATGTGAGGCAATGGAGATGTGAAGCAATGGAGATGTGAAGAGATTGAGATGAGATGTGCCTGAAGCAATAGAGATGGGATTGGTATGTATTTGCTGATGTGGATGGGTGTTTTAGATGTGATGGATGATAGATGGATGATGATTCATAAATGGCGGGTTTAATGGAGAATTTGATGTTTTAAATCTGCCATTTTCATCAAAACCCCATTTTGAAATACACCAGTTAGGGGGTATGGGTATTTCAGAAACCCGCCATTAAAAATGGCAGGTTTGATAAAAAATGGTGGGTTTCTAATGGGGGGTTTGCTAAATCTAATATGCCCTAATTGAGAGATCAATTGGTAATGGATTGGCAATTCCACATCTCTGTATGCTTTTCCAATCATCTCATCCCATATTTTTCCCTCCCAACTGTATACTTTGATTGGGTTGAGGGTCAATAAGGAATTTAATTTTTTGTATAAAATCTTGAGGGCAGTGGCAGTTCTACAATCCAAAATTTTTCACCTCATGGGATTTGAACCCATGACCTCAAAATTTATGAGTGAGGCTTCAAAGACTAAGCTAAGTGTGCCATTCCTGGATGGGCCAATGTGCCTTTCCAAACACTCAGCCTCATCAGACACTAACCCACCACCTACATTAACATCCCAGCTCACATTCTAACCATCACACACTGGAATCAATACCAACTTTTTTTACTCTCCTTATCACTCTACCCATTCCTCCCCCCCCCTCCCCCCCCCTGGGAAATGTGCGTTCTGTCTCTTCTCAAAGCTACTCATCACCTTTTCAACCCAATGATCATCCTCAAAACTTGGCCCGTCAATTGGTGAAGGGGGTGGAGCGTTCAATTGGCCCCCTGAAAGATCAAATGGGGGGGTCAATCAGCCCATTGGTTGGTTGAAGGTGGGGGCAGTCAATCAGCCCATTGTTTGGTTGAAGGGGGGGGCGGTCAATCAGCCCGTTGGTTGGTTGAAGGGGGGGCGGTTGCTTGGCCCCCTGATTTATCAAAGGGGGGGTGTTAAATTGCCCCATCAATTGGTCAAAGGGGGGGCAGTTGATTGGCCCGTTGATTGGTTGAAGGGGGGGAGGTCCATTTGATTGGCCTGTTGGTTGGTCAAAGGGGGGGCGGTCAATCGGCCCCCTGATTGATCAAAGGGGGGGGGTACTGGTCAATTGGCCCATTGATTGGTTGAAGGGGGGGGCGGTCAATTGGCCCCCTGATTGATCAAAGGGGGGGGGCAATTCAATTGGCCCTTCCATTAGTTGAAGGGGGTGGCTGGTTGATTGGCCCCCTGATTGGTCAAAGGTAGGGGGACTGGTTGATTGGCCCATTGGTTGGTTGAAGGGGGAGTCTGGTCAATTGGCCCCCTGATTGATAAAAGTGGGGGGCCAGTCAATTGGCCCATAAATTAGTTGAAGGGGGGGCAGTTGATTGGCCTGTTGGCCGGTTGATTGGCCCCCTGATTGATCAAAGGGGAGGGGCGGGTTGCTTGGCCCCCTGATTGATCAAAGGGGGGGGGGCAGTCAATTAGCCCATCAATTGGTTGAAGGGGGGGGTGGTTGCAGTTGAAGGAGGGGGGCAGTCAATTGGTCAAAGGGGGGGGCAGGGGTCCATTGGTTGAAGTGGGGGGTGGTTGTTGTTTGAAGGGGGGGCATTGAGGATGGGGGGAGGGGTTGCTTTGGCGGTGGCCACAGATGGAGGGGGTGCCGCAGGGGGGGTCTAGTGGGCCAACAAGGAGGGAGGAAGCAAGGGCAGAGTGGTTTGCACAAGTTCAACAGGGGGGGCATACCAGGGTTGGCTGGAAGAAAAGATGGGAGAGGAAAGGGGGGGTGTTTGCAAGGAAATCAAAAAGGGAGTTGAGATAAGGAGACTGACCTTGAGATGGAGACAGTGATGGTGGGTTGAAGGGTGTGGTGAGATTGTTGTTGGTGGTGAGTGGTTGAGTCCAATGAGTGGGTGAGGAGGAGGAGTGTGAGTGGTGGAGTCCAATGACTGGGAGAGGGGGAGGAGGAGCACGGTGTAGGGAGTGACTGGGGTCCACTTGTGGGTGACTGAAAAGATCACCTTTCTGGCTTGGTAGGAGATCTCCAAGGCTTGAGGTTGAGAAGAGGTGGTTGAAGGGTTAGGATTCTGGTGAGAGATTATGATGAGCAATGATGAATTTTTTGAATTTGGAGAGATTCCAAGTGAGAGATTGATGTATTTGCTGATGTGGAGGTGTGGATGGGTGTTTTCCATTCAATGGATGGTCAATTGATGATAATGGCAGGTTTGATGTCTGAAACCTGCCATTTCCATGAAACACACCATTTTTAAATACACCAGTTAGGTGGTATGTGTATTTCAGAAACCTGCCATTAAAAATGGCAGTTTTTCTAACTTTTATATTCCCTAATAAATAAATAAATAAAAAATAAAAAATAAAAAATGAATTAATTTATTGAATTAAAAATAGAAATATAAAAACAAATATAAATAAATAAAATAACATTTAATGGAATAAATCAAAGAATAAATATATATCTTTAAAATAAACTAATTAATTAAAGCAAATATATATATATATAATGAAATAATTCAAATCCACATTTTTTTTTCTACCATTCACTTCCCAAAATGGGTTGCCTGATGCGGTTTAAAACCCAAAATGGGTTGAAGACTGCCATTCAGAACCCACCTGATTTGCAAATGGCTGTTTGCAACTCAAATGGGCCGCAAATGGCTGTTTGCAACTCAAATGGGCCACAAATGGCCATTTGCTACCCAAAATGGGTCACAAATTTTGCCACGTAACCCGTTTTGGGTAGTGAATGGGGGTTGCAAGGTTGCAAATTCAACAGTGGCCTTTTGTTAATAAATGAAAATATTTATTTTTTGTTTTTATTTTTTATTTATTATTATTTATGGGCCCTTTATTTTTTTTTATTTATATTATTTTCAATTTCTTTTCTTTTTTTTCCACAAATGGGGTTTGAACAGGGTTTCACTGCTAAAATAAGTTGTGAGAGGATTTCCAAAACTGAAATGGGTGGTGAGCGCCCATTCACAACTAAAACCAGTTGCAAACCGCATAACAAAAACCTTTTTAGTTTGTGAAAGGAGGTTCTGAGGTTGCAAATTTAACATTGCCCCATTTGAAAATATATTAAGAGAAATTTATAATTGGCAAGAAAAAACAGAAAATTATTGATTGAAACCCAAAATTCAAATTGGATTAATTTTAATATAAAATAAATCAAAGAAAAGGACAAAAAATGAATAATAAAACCTAGAATTTATAAAAAAAGGTATAAAAAAATCTGTGAGTTATTTGGCTTTTTTTCCTAATTTAGATTTATATTGTCCTTTCAAACATTGTTTGGAATATACATTGTCATAATTTCAAAGAATCCTCATAAAACATTTTATTAGTTCCTCAGCCAGCCATTGAAGAAGTTTCTTTTGTTTTCAGTGCAATTTTGAGTGGTTGATATAAATTCACAAAATTTGCAAAAAACATTTTTTAAGGATGATGCTAAATTCACGGCTTGAACCGTGTGGTAGTTGTGTAGGGCCCTACACAGCTCAAATGAGCTGTGGGGGCCCCAAGAAGACTAAAAAGGGCTGTTTCAAACACGCGCAACCCCTGGGGGTTGTGTAGGAGCTGTGCAACCCCAAAACATGGCTCAGTTGAGCCATGTACCCCCGTAAACGACCCCAATTAGCCGTTTTTGGGGATGCACAACCCCCTGGAAGTTTTGCCAGAATTTTGGGCACCCTCTGGACCACACTTGGGTTCTGTCAACCCAAATTTGGGATTAAATCATACTTTGTGGGACTGTTGTTCCACACCTAGTAATCGCAAAGAGACATTAAAGTGAAACCCAAGTGAAATTAAAGTGAAAAATCAAATCATAAATCATATAAAAATCTGCAAACAATTCTTTCTCAACTCAAAAGTGAGGAAGCTTTGTTTGATCAATTGAAAGTTATATTGAATACTGAAGTATGTTGATCATTTTCTATGATTATTGCTCAGTCACAATTCACCATCATCTGGGTTCTCTCATTGTTTCTTTGTCTGCGTCACAAGTACTGTTCCAGAATTTTCCCATCTCTGTTGTCCTTCTCCGTACCGTAGCTTTCATGAGTATCTACTTCCAGTTCATCAGATCATTTGCCCGACTTGCTGCAATGTCACTGGACTTTCACCAATGCGCTCAGTCAATGCCATCTCCTTGACTCTCAAGGAGATTCAACAAAAACTGAATAATAATCACCAACAATCTCATTCCAAGTCTCAAGATCATCACCATCAAGATAGAAGTTACCACCTCCACCCAATCCAATTTGAGTCCCAGCAGCAACTAGTATGTACCGAAGTATGAATCAACTCACTATCAGTGTTGACCCCAACTTCCTTCTAAACCAGCATTACAACTCAGGACATCAATAAAGATTGGTAGGCTCAGATTGGTCCATTGCAGTATAGTGCACACAGTTCTACTTAGTATATTTAGAGGCCATCATCAAGCCTGTAGAATTGTGCTTTCTTGTTCTTGATTAACTGTCTCTTCTTTCTTTTAAAGTCTTCTTGATTTCTTATGTTTATCAATACTTGTGCTCAAGATCATTGACTCTGCATGTTTGATTGAAATGATAGCTTGGTCCAGGTTTTCCTACTCTTCAATTCTTTTTTTACGGTTAAAAGCCAAATCAAACTCACTCATCTACCAAAATGAATCAAGGATCAATTTCACCTGGACCCGGAAGCAACAGAAACTTTAAAGGGCTGGCACTCAAATCTCTGATAGAATCTACTCCTCTCTTGACAGAGATCAACTACTAGATTTGGAAGAAGAAAATGGAAAGGCTTTTCAAAATGCATGGCATCCTCCACCTTATGAACACACCCAATCCAGATGAAAGCATTCCAGACAAAGATGAGACCGCTGCCTACCTGATGTCTAAGCTTGATCCAGCAACGCACACCAACATTATCACATCTGACAACAAGGATTCTCCTAAACGAATCTGGCTAGCGGCTAAAGAGCTCTTTGCATCAAACCAGGCTGCAAATAAAGAAAAAATGTTCTTCAATTTCTTATACCTAGGATTTGATCAAAATGACATAGAGGCGTTCTTAACCTCAGTCAAGCTCCACCTTGGAAAACTTGAAAAAGTTTGTATCAATCTACCAAGTGACATTCTGAGCTATTTGATTCTCTTCAAATTACCAGAATCCTTGAAAGGAATGCAATCGCAAATTATGCACTCTGGAGTAGACCTAACGGTAGCCCTTGTACTCAATCACCTTGTTCAACATAAAAAGGAGGTTCAATCCAAATCCAAAGAAACATCTGAAACAAATTCAGCCCTCTATTTGCAGAATCACTTTAATTCCAATTGACCGCCCTGCGAAAATGGGAAGCATAATCCTGCAGTCAGAACTCATCCTGCGACAAGCTGCTGGGAGGAACATCCAGAACCCAAACCCGAGACCCGAAAAAAGTTAAAACAGAAGGGTAAAAAGAAGTCTGAAGAGGCTCATCATTACTCCTTTTTCTGCGGGATGAGTCAACTGGACAAAACTGGCACTAATTGCTTCATTCTCGATAGTGGCTGCTCTATACATATGGTTAGAAACAAATCTATGTTCTCCACCCTAGTTGAACAACCTGGAAGCAAACTCATCAAAACTGGAAAGAAAGGGGAAGGCATCCCCATAAAGGGTCTCAGCACTGCCACTCTATCATTCAAAAAAAGAAAAATCAACCTGGAGAATGCAGCTTGGGTTCCTGATGCAACAGTCAATCTAATCTTGCTGGGGGCTCTACTTAACAAAGGTTGTACACTAAAGGTCAACAGCAAGTCTTCTCCCACTATGTTTGCTCTCGCTAAAGGAAGAACCACTATCTTTGATGGAGTGATTGAGAATAATCTTTTAATTATCAATTTCAAATCTCAAACTGAAGAACTTGCCTGCCTCATGAGTCTGGACAATATCCAGAAACTTCACCAAATGCTGGGTCATGCCAGTTTGGAATGAATTGAAAAGCATCTAGGTTATAGAATCAGCAAAGATATCCAGTCAGAATTTGAATGCATTGCCTGTAAGAAAGGAAAGATCACCAAGTCCTCTTTCAACCAGGAACAACGCCCAGCTGAACAAGTTTTTGATTGCCTGCATCTAGACTTAATGGGACTGCTTAATCCGCAAAGCAAAGGAGGCATGAGGTATGTCCTCACTTTCTTCAACAACTACTCAGGATACCTATCTGCCTTTCCCTTTACAAGCAAAGACGCGGCCGCCAAGACCATCATCTTTGCAATTGAGAATGAAGCTAAGAAGAAGGGTTGGTTCCCAGTCAAGGTTGTTTCCGATGGAGGAGGAGAGTTTGAGAATGACATCCTATCAAAGTTCTTCAAATCCAAGGCAATACATCACCTAGTCAGCAAACCCTACCACTCTCAGCATAATGGTAAAGCCAAGCGAGCTAATTGCACCATCATGGAATCACTCATATCAGTCTTTAGCTCTGCAACAAATGTTCCTAAAAGCTGCTGGAGTGTTTTCATTCAAAGCTGCTGTCTTGCCTTAAACCAGATACCCCAGGACGTTGAATCACAAAGCCCCTGGGAACTTATGCATGGAACACCTCTACCAAAGGACTATTTAAAGCCTATAGGTACGGGATGCATCTACTTACTAAACAATACAAAGATTCCTTCAAAACTCAGCAAGAAGGGTGAAGAAGGTTGCCTTGTGGGCTTCAATCCTTGACTGCTCTCCTACAAAATACTTACCAAATTGGGGAGGATCATAAAAACCAAACGTGTTCTTTTTCTGAAATCTCAAGCTACAAAAGGAGAAGCCAGCCTCAATTAAGATGAAGAAGACAATACTTGGCCCCAACCTGGTTCAACAAATGATAAAGAGCCGGAATCAACTTCCAAGGAAACTGACCCTGACACCTCAGCTGATATCAAACCAGTACTTCCCTTGGACAATGACCAGCACATGTCCAACTCTGAAAGCTCAGCGTTGTCTGTTCAAGAAAGGTTAATTCCCAAACTTTGCGACAGAACCCAGCTCAAACTGCGGGAAAGCTATGGCTATCATCACTTCACTCTACAAGCTTCAATGCAAGAAGCGCTCAAGGACCCTGACTGGATCGCACCCATAAACAAGGAGCTGAATACAGCGGAGGAACTAGGAGTATGGGAGGACGCCAATGAAACTGAAGTGACCAACCCTCTCAATACAACCTGGGCTTTCTGTCACAAGGAGGATCTCCACACTGGTCAAACCACGCTCAAGGCAAGGGTCTGTGTGCAAGGCTTCAACCAACACTGTGGCATTGATTATTTTGAAACCTTTGCACCCACTGGTAAGATTGCTTCACCAAGGGCTCTACTGGTCTACTCAGTCAACAGGGGCCTTCCTATCCTTCAATTTGACGTAAAAGGGGCATTCTTACATGCCCCGCTGGAAGAAAATGTATACATCAAGACTCCCATTGGCTCCAAGAGAAAGAAAAAATATTTGAAACTAGTTAAATTGCTGTACTTATTGAAGCAGGCTCTGCTAAACTGGTACAAGACGCTCAGAAAATGGATAAGCAGCATAGGATTTACGGAAAGCAATTGCAACCCCTGCCTTTATCATCACAAAGATGGGGTTACCTCACTATTTTTCCATGTTGAAAATTTATTTTTGGTGGGGGAGGTGAATAATTTCAATTCTCTCTTCTTAAGCAATTTCAAAGACTCATCAGCTCACAAAGTGGATACATTGCTTGGAATGAAGGTAGAGAAAGACAAAAACTCAATTAGTCTCTCTCTTCCAAACCACATTCAAAAGGGACTTGAGGAGCTGAATCTTTTGGACGCAAAACCTCTATCTAATCCTTGCTCAACTGGCGTACATCTGTTACTGGCTATGGAAGAAGAGATCAATCTATTCAAACAACTAAATGTAAACTATTGATTGCCCATCAGACGACTGAATTTCATAGCAACGCTAGCAAGTCCCAACATCAGCTACGCTTTTTCCAATTTGGCTAGATTTTTGGAAAACCCTGGAATACTCCATTGGAATGAACTCATTTGGGGGTGGCGCTATTTACTCAAGACTATTGACTACAAATTGACCTTTAGACTAAAAAACAATTCCAACCATCTTATCACCTACAGCAATGCCACCTGCGGCAACAAACCTGTAACTTGCCTCTCTCAAACCGGCTTCATCATGCTGTTCAAGGGAAGCCCCCTCTATTGGACAAGTTGGTGGCAGAGATGCATTGCTCTCTCTTCAACTGAATCTGAGTGTAACTCACTTTTGGCTAGTCACCTTGAGGCCAGATGGTTAAATCACTTGATCTCTGAAGTATGGCAAACCACCTTTGATCCCCCAATGCATCTTATTGAAAACAAGGGATTAAACGACAAAATCAAAAAGTTTGGAACCAATTCTCACACCAAATATATTGATATTAAACTCAAAAGCCTGCAAAATGACTGGCTAGACAAACTTATCCAAATCAAACTCATTTCGTCTCACGACATGCTGGCTGATCCTTTGGCCAAAGCAGCCAATGCAATGGCTGTTTCTAAACTGGCCAAGTATGTTGGTTCTTAACTTATCACCACTGATAATGAGTTGAGTTGGCATGTTGATCATTTGCTATGATTATTGCTCAGTCACTATTCACTGTCATCTGGGTTCTCTCATTCTTTCTTTGTCTGCGTCACAAGTACTGTTCCAGAATTTTCCCATCTCTGTTGTCCTTATCTGTACCGTAGCTTTCATGAGTGTCTACTGCCAATTCATCAGATCATTTGCGCAACTTGCTGCCTTGTCACTGGACTTTCACCGATGCGCTCAGTCAATGCCATCTCCTCAACTCTCAAGGAGATTCAACAAAGACTGAATAATAATCACCAACCATCTCATTCCAAGTCTCAAGATAGTCACCATCAAAATAGAAGTTACAACCTCCACCCAATCCAATTTGAGTCACAGCAGCAAATAGTATGTACCAAAGTATGAATCAACTCACTATCAGTGTTGAACCTAACTTCCTTCTAAACCAGCATTACGGCTCAGGACATCAAGAACAATTGTTAGGCTCAGATTATTCTATTGGAGTATAGTGCACACAGTTCTACTTAGTCTATTTAGAGGCCATCATCAAGCCTGTAGCATTGTGCGTGCTTGTTCGCGATTAACTGTCTCTTCTTTCTTTTAAAGTCTTCTTGATTTCTTATGTTTATCAATACTTGTGCTGAAGATCATTGACTCTGCGTGTTTGATTGAAATGATAGCTTGGTCCAGGTTTTCCTACTCTTAAATTCTTTTTTAAAGTATACCATTGCATTTTTTTCCATGGGAACAGTGGCAAGCCCTCCTTCTTCTGACATGGCTGCGTGGAAGGTCTACATTGATATTGCCATCAACAAAGTCTTGGAAAAAGAAAAAAAGGATTTGGGTAATGAAACATTGGAATCCCCAATTGCATCCTCATCAAGGGTGAAAATTGAGGAAAAAAATGATTTGCAAATGGACATGACCACTGGTGGTGAGTAACATTTTAAGTTACTGATCTTTTCCATATTTAATTTGATTGAAACTGATGGAGTGGATGCCATCAATATAACTATGGAACTATGGAAGATCCACTTGACCCACCTCCCTTGAGATCTTTTCCTACTATGCTAGAGGCACAAAACTATTATCAAACATGGGCAATGAAGCATGGTGACGCTTTAACAGTTTTCAACTCAAAGCGTGACCAATATGTGGATTTAGCCTGTGATAGACATGGTTCCTATTCAGGAAGTCTTCTTACCAAACAGTCTAGACAAACTCACGCAAGGAACTTTTGGGTTCAAGTTTTTAATCCATGAAATTTGCACAAAGGAAGACCCCTTGTGGCGCCTCTCCGACAAAGAAACCCAACATAACCATCAACCATCTGAACATCCCTCTGTGCATCCTCAACTGAGGAGGATCTTGGGGGTGGCCTTAGAAAATCTAGTAGAAGGCATGAATGATGGGCTCAATACGTTACAAATGAAGAGAAAAGTGAACAAGATTGATTTGGGGGATTATGTTGATGACCAAACAATCTATAAAACTAAGCGGAAGGTAATGCTTGCAGAACTAAAGGGAAAAAGTTTTATGGAGGTACTCTATGAACAGCTTGAAGAAACAATTTAAATTCACCGGTCAAATTTCAGTGGAACTTGGAGGCCCTTTACTTAGCAAATCCAGAGGCAGTAAAGCTTTCAAAACAATTCCATCATATTGCTATGTTGGATTGTACTTATAAAAAAAAGTACAAAACCCCAATATTGCATGTTGTAGGAATGAAAGCCAATTGAAAAACTTTTACAAAAGCTCTTGTCTTTATAACAAAAGAAACATTTGATTTCTACAGTTGGTTGGTAATTGCTTAAAGAATTTGGATTATGATCCTGAGAGACTTCCAAAAGTCTTTGTGACAGACAGTGAAAAAGCTCTGATTTGTGCAATTGAAACTAGTTTCCCAGAGTCATCAAGACAATGTTGCACTTGGCACTTGTCTGAAAACATAAAAGCAAACTTTAAATTGCGCTTTTTTAATGACATTGAAGGATGGAAAAGCTTTATGAATCTGTGGGAAAAGTATGGGGCCTCAAAGACCAAGGAGGAGGCAGAGGTCAATGATGCAGAACTCAGAGTAGTTCCAAATCACTGCTTCTTATTCTTCCTAGTTTTGGATTCTGACCTTTTGACTTGTTGATTCTTTCTTGAAAGAATATGAGGATTTACTTGAGTATATGGGAAATAACATTTTCCCTATCAAAGAGAAGTTTGTAACAGCATGGACTTGTTTAAACCCAGATTTTGGAAACAAAACAACATCTTGGGTTGAAGGGGCCCATGCAACTCTCAAACAATTCCTTGAAAACTCTTTGGGAAACCTGTTGGATGTTTGGAAAAGCCTTGATGGAACAGTTTCAAATCAAATTAAATCAGTTCATTCATCACTTTATAACTCTTGAATTATGTTAGGCAAAGTTCTTCAAACTGAAATTTTACCATTGGGTTACAAATTTTCTTTAGAGGCACTCCATCTTGTTAGGGAAAAAGTTGAGAAGTTCAAACATGATCATGATGGCAAAGTCTGCACCAAGTCATATTTCAAGACTATGGGTTTTCCCTGTTCCCACCAAATAGGTGACCGTCTGGCATTCAGAGGATCTGTGGTGCCCAAAGATGTTCATCCTCAGTGAAGGTTGGACTATGACCCTTGAAGTTCTTGTTCTGTAAGTTGGCTTAAGTTGGATTGTTCAAATCACTATGTGATTAATGCTTTTTGATTAATGAATCCTAATTCACTAATGGTTGATCCTTTTGAATTTTTCCAGCGCAATGTCAATTGAATGCTAAGCATTACTCAGTTACTTGAAAAAGTCAATGAAATTATCTTGGAATCTCCAGATCAAGAGCAAAGCGGACTATCAAAGTATATCATTCAGAAGATTAAAAAATATTGATCAAAGCCAAGACTTGAACCTAAAGTCTTACAATCAAGTAGGGGCCGGCCAAAATTGACAGATAATTGGCAAGAACCATCTCATTTTGAGCTTGTTGAAAAACAACTCAAGGGGGAAAAAAGAACTAGAAGGGCTCCCAACAAGAAAAGGCAAAAATTTTTAAGTCTTTCCTTTTGGGATATGTTCATTTTTTTTGGTTTAATGAACTTAGTTACTAACTAATGATGAATTCTTAGTCAAATTTGGAAGAATCTGAATCTTAATTTTATAGTTCAGAGGAAGAGACTGAAATTGAATCAGGATCTCTTATTTTGGAATCAGAATCCTCTTCAGAGGAAGAGAACATGCAGCAAAGCTCAACCAGAAGCTCATCTTTGGTGAGTATTCATTTCATTGATCCAATTAAAGAAAGGAATACTAAGTTAGTTTTAATGATAGGAACCAAATTTGAAATACCTCAATCAAATACCCAAGAAAATCCATAAGTTCTTGGGTGAGGTTTGGGATCCAATTGGAGATGGGAATTGCCAATTTCAAGTCATTGCTAAATCTCTTGGTTATGAAGAACATGGTTGGTTTAAAGTTAGGAAGGAAATGATTGAAACATTAGAGAAACATAAAGCATGCTACATTAAGATGCTTTGTGTTGCAAATGAGCTTGAAAAGATTAAACAAAGACTTGAAGTTGAAGACATCAATGAAAAGATTCCCTCCTCAAAATGGCTGGCTAAATTAGACATGGGTCAAATTATAGAAGAAACATATTCCAAACCTATATTTTTCATTTCATTAGAGTCATGTGATACTTATACTCCAATTAAAAATGGTGTTACTGATCAATGAGAACCAATGTTCATTTCCTTTGTAAACAATAAACACTGGTTTCTATTAGTACTTGAGGGATAAACGATTCCAATCCTTCCCATTTTAGCAAAACCATGTTCCTTGATTTCTAAAAAAGCCTCTGGTTGGGTTGATCATCTCAAAGATCAACTGCAAATTTATTCTAGATTGTAATAGACTTTGACTTCATTCCATCATTGGGTTTCATATAAATTTTAATTCTCATGCAGCTAACAAGTTCTATTAATATAAAGGGTTATCACATTTTGAACATCATTATGTTGAGTGTTTTGAGTTAACATCATTATATTGAGTATTTTGAATGAGGGTTTAATGGTAATTCAGTTCAACTTGTGTTGTGCTGATTCCATCCCAAGCTTAACTTATTTTAAGCTTGGGATGAGATCAGCTTAACACAAGTTGAACTTGTTTTTTTTTAATGTTTTTACTTTAGGGCTTTTCAAAAGACTTGTATTTTTTTGGTCTTTTTACTTCAGGGCTTGTCAAAAGACTTGTATTTTTTTGGGCACTTTTACTTTAGGGCTGGTCAAAAGACTTCTTTAATTTTTGGGCCCTTTTACTTTAGGGCTAGTCAAGTTGAAATTACTTTAGGGCTTGTCAAGTTAGTTGTATTTTTTTTGTTTTTTTACTTTAGGGCTTGTCTAGTTACTTGTCTTTTTTTTTGGTGTTTTTACTTTAGGGCTAGTCCAATTACTTGTGTTTTTTTGGGCCTTTTTACTTTAGGGCTAGTCCATTGGACAGTACCAGGTTTTTTTTATTTTGATTTATTTATTTGTTTGTTTATTTTTTTTAACCAAAAAATGAAAATTATTTGATTTTTTGGTTGATTTCTGTTTTTTTGGAAGGTTTATTTAGTTCAACGGTTGTGCTAGTACCCTTTAATTCATTTTCCTTTTTTTTTCTCACCTTGGTTGTTTTCGGTGTGGGATGCCACACGACTACAGTTGGTCCTTGTAAAACTCCACACAGCTTGAATGTAGTCATGTGGAAGTTGACATAGTGGCGGACTGGGCTGCATGGACCGCACAACTCCGTGAGCCATGGGGGGTTGTACACATCCCAAATTGGACCGTGTGGCGTGCCAAACGGCCCCTTTTAAACCGTTTGCACGGCTCAATGAGCTGTGAATTTAACATTACCCTTTTTTTAATTGACTTCAATGGGGTTTAGCAGCCTTTACCCTCTAAGACACCAAAAACAATACATGAAAAGCTTTTGAAGAAACCTGAAATATGATTTCTTCTGATGTGGAATTTGCTGCCTTCTTTGAATTTTGAGTGGCAAAAGCCCTTTTGGAATTGCATGTAAAATTTGTTTGGAGTACCTTTGTATACTAATATAATAATCTTTGCTTAAAAAATCCAAAAATATTCAAGAAAATGTCTTTCAGGAAAGGGTCAAAGAAACCTCCCCATTTTCTTTCTTTTCTTTTTATTTTTAAATGATTTTTCAAGGGGTATAGATCAAAGTAATTTTTTTTAAATATTTTTTAGGGCCATTGACATGCAAAATACACAAATTTGGTTTTATTTTTGCAAAATTATGAATTGAAAAAGTAGTGTGAGTTTGAGTATTTCAGAGTATGCAGATTATTTCCTAGAATATCAAAACTGTGTGATTTTGAGAATTTACCACATGAGAAAAATAAATCCCTAAAAAAAGAAAAAGAAAAAGAAAAAGAAAAAGAAAAAGAAAAAGAAAAAGAAAAAGAAAAAGAAAAAGAAAAAGAAAAAGAAAAAGAAAAAGAAAAAGAAAAAGAAAAAGAAAAAGAAAAAGAAAAAGAAAAAGAAAAAGAAAAAGAAAAAGAAAAGGGGGGAGGGGGAGGACTTCCACCAACTCATTTAAGTCTGGGTAAGGTTGAAACTGGCATTGGACCTTTTTTCAACTTCATTTGAACAAAAAAAACTAAGAAGAAGAAAACAAAGAAATTAAAATTAAAGCAAAACTAAAATAAGAAAAACAAAAACAAAAACAAAAACAAAAACAAAAACAAAAACAAAAACAAAAACAAAAACAAAAACAAAAACAAAAACAAAAACAAAAACAAAAACAAAAACAAAAACAAAAACAAAAACAAAAACAAAAACAAAAACAAAAACAAAAACAAAAACAAAAACAAAAACAAAAACAAAAACAAAAACAAAAACAAAAACAAAAACAAAAACAAAAACAAAAACAAAAACAAAACTAATTGAGCAGGAAGACTGCCAACAACTCACACAAGTCTGGGTGAGGTTGAAAACCACAGAAATATGGTAGATTTTTAAAAACCATTTTAGTGTGGTGGGTTTCAACATGGCCATCAAAAAAATCCATCACCAGTGTTTTTGATGGCTGGGCTGCCAGGAGGACCATCCCCCCCCCCTCTGGGGTGTTGAGAGGGGGACATGCCAATGATCCCACACAATTGTGTGGGATAAAAAACCTCCTTGGAGTGGCAAAGCAAGCCATTTGATGTGATTATATTAATTTATTTACTATAATTACTCCAATAATGCCTTTTTGCATGATTTTAGAAAAAAATTGCTAAAATCACACCCGTTTATAAAATTGGCATGTATTTGGTACTTGTTGTGGAATGTTTTCAGCCTGGTCCTCTTGGAAATAATAACTGAATGGCTCAATGGCTACAGAATTTATTGAAATACTGCATTTTGAAGCACAATGAGTTCTGATGGCCAAAATACACAGGATAAAACCATCCATTCACCAGGAAAAAATTCATGGAACTTGGTGTCAGGTTCAATCATGATTATTCTGGTTATCTTTTCACAAGGAAAAAATCCAATGAAAAATAAAAAACTATTCACAGTGACTGTTCATCATTAACAGTTGCTGTGCTTTGGAGTACCACAATAGTTCCATTGAAGCACCAATGGAGTAGAATGAGTAGCATTATATTATGAAATTTCTCCTTGATGTCACCTGGAACTAAGTGCCATCAAAATTTTCCTAATGATGGAATATCACCTTTCTGATATTTGTTGAATGTCCCAACCATTTTTCTGATAAAATGGCTGGAAATGTAAAATATCTTTTCCTTTTTTTCTATGAAATTTCTTTAATTGCCTCCAAATAAACAAAATCATATTTACTGGACATAGATTTTTGTAATAACACCAGTTCAAAATTGGAACTGTCTCACAATCAAACCATTTTATCAAGAATCCAATCAATGAGCTTTTATAAAACTTGAAATTAAGGAATAATACCTACTCAAAAATATCTCAAGTTTCACTGTTTTTTAAAACATCTTCCCCTCCTGCAAAATGTGGGTGATTTGCACAAAATAGCTAGGTTTATGGCTGATATTCCATGATATTTTTTGTCCTCCTGCATGTGCAAAAATATATTCCTGCATAAATTGAGATAAAGTTAATAAAAATAAAAACTAAAAAAACTTCATATTTTACAAGCATATTCAAAATAAGAAAGATTAAGAATGAATCAGAATATGCTGGAAAAGAAAGGATTTCAATGAGGGTGAAGATTCTGTACCGTCTGGTGTTTACAGACCAAACCCACCAATTTGGCAAGAAAAACACTGTAAAATGGAAATCAAACCAGTTGTTTAATATTTTTCAGTTCATATAACCACCAGCTCTATCTAAAATTCTGGTTCAATAAACCCTAAACATTAAAAGATGATTCCAAAAATGGGTTTTTTCTAGTGAAACCTGGTTATTTTTGCTGGTGTGCAATGATATTTTTTGCCAACAAAATTTCTCCAAATAATTCAACCATCTTTCAATTAAATTATGAAAAATATTTCTGAAGTGAAGATAGATATTGGATGAAATAAATGTAAGGCCAAATCATAATTATGCTTTAATTATTTAAGATATACTTGAATTTTGGGTTCCATTGAATTTTTTGGGGAAGTTGGTGAAAAAACTATTGGTTTCCTCACAGAATTTCAATAACAATAATAAAGAAATATTTCATCTGTTTAATAATAAATTTAAAAAATTATTAATCAATGACACCTGATTTGAATATCAATTTTTTTCAGAAGGAATTGACCAGAAAATGATAAAAAATGTATGCATTCAAAATATTTCTGAATATGACCTCATAATTTAACTAAGCAAAATTGAAACCATTAATTATTTACCAAAATAAAAAGCATTTAACTTTGAGGAGTATCTTCCGCTCCTGAAGCATTCTCAAAGTGAATTTCCTAAAATGTTTTATTTTATTTCTCTTCCCCATTGTTCAGGGTCTTGTAAAATAACTGTCCCAGGAATAAAGAAAATGGATGTTGTGTTTTAACAAAAACATTGCAAGTATTTTTTTGATTGGGAATCTAAAAATTACCAAATTTCAAAATTCAAGCATGAATTTCAATTTTGGAAGAACTAACTTTTACATATACCTCATTAACCTCAAGATCTACTTCTTCATCAAAATCACATTAAAAACTCAGGGCCTTCTGATTACTAAATTCAACAAAATAATTAAGGGAAAATTTAATTTTTATTTAATAATCAAGTCATTATCATTTGAGATCAATCTTTTGAACCTTTCACTTCTCTAAATCATCAAACAAAGAACTTACAACTGGTGACACAAAAGGCCCCTGTTCAGCCTGATTTATTGAACTCCATTAACATTTGCCTTTCAAAAATAATTTTTCACCTTTCTCGTATTGGGAATTACCATTTAACGCATGATAAAATTTCATCTGCACTCAGAATATATTTTCAGTAGCTGATTCAGTTGCATTTATCATTTATTTAATTTTCATTGCTTTCACTGATACATCATTAAATTTCCTATCCATGATTTCTCTATTCATTATTACTGCCTTGTAGTTTAATTTAAATTTCAAATAATCCTTGCTGTTTTTGTTGCCTTCTTCATTCTTTTTGATTTTTTTGTGTGTTACATTTCCTTCCTTCCATCTTTCTTTCATTTTTAATTTGTATTTTTTTCCCTTTTTTACTTCAGTCTTGGCTTCTAATGTGTCTAATGCATGAGATTCAATTATATCTTCTATTGAAACTATGACCTCAAGCACTTTCATAAATTTTAAACTGTAACACAAAATTTATCTTTTCAGTTTGAATTAGAACTCTAATAAAATCTCTTCACTATTAAATGGCTTTTCTTGATATACTCTTTTTACTTTCCTCAAATAAATAAAACAAATTCTTTGTGATCCATTCTCTTGTAAATTCCTTTATCACTATCTTCACTAATATTCTTATTATCTGAATATTAATTTAATTTTCTCTTATCTTCCTGGTAAAAGCTTCCATATTTGACTTTTCTTGAAATGTATTTTCATAACCAAATTTCTGCTATAGCCTATAAACAATACTATCTTTTCTCAATGTATACTAAAAAAAATCCAATCCTCTAAAAATAATATTTACCTGCTTTAAACATCTTTTTTTCCAGCTTTTAAATGTTTTTTTGAATAATCCATCTTTATTTTTTTTTCAGTGCTCTCTTAGGTTGAAATTTCAGCCTTCTTATCTCTGGAATCAATACCCAAACTACCAATTTGGAATTTACTCCAACACAAACATTCATTTTAACCTTTGTTTACCTCTACATTCCCTATGTGAATTCTTTTATCACTGGAGCAGACATTTCTGAGGTTTCAACTCACTCAAATACTAGATTTTTCTTCACCTTAGAGGAACAAAGGCTTCCCTTAAATTTTCTCATCAGTTGGATAATCTATTAAATTCTTGTTTTTTCCAATCAAAAGTGAAAATACTAAGATTTATCCAGTTTTCTGATCAAAAAGTCTTCCTCCAAATGCTTTAACCCAGCCTCAAAGTAACAAATTCAACATTAAAATAAGCAATTCCCAGCTTTTCTATTGATCTAAGTTATGTTTTGTGCAATTTGTGCCACATTGAGATAATTAATTTCCCCTCAAAATAATTTTTGGGGAAAAATTGACACAAAGAGGGTGATTGTATCTGCTGTGAAAACAGAAAAATATCTATTGTTCCAAGGATTCATACAATTTTTTTATTTTTAATTATTCATAAAAATAATTATGCCTCCAAGGTTAAATTGAATTTTTAAGGTGAACTTTTACAATAAATCTTGTTATTTTTCAAGTTCTTCCTTATTATCAGGAATCTAGAAATCCAGTTTTTACCTTTGAAACAGATTGAAAATTAATTTTATTATAAATTTTTAGAGGCAGATAATTTGGTTATTCCAAATTATGAAATCCTTTTCTGGTTTTTAATGTCACATACCCACAGTTCCTTCTCTAGAGACGGAAATAAAATTAGGGCGTATCAAAAATTAAAATTTTGAAAAATTTAAATAGCCTATTTCAGGAAAAATATTGACTTTTCAAAAAATACTTTTTTATCAAAATAAAAAATTAATCAATGATTTTAACTGAAAAAAATAAAATTTTGAAAAAAAAATGGATAGGCCTGAAATAAGTCATTTAATTTTTTGAAAATTTTAACTTTGATACGCCCTATTATTTTAAAATTTATAAAAATTGGAGACATTTATTTTACAGTGAATTTTGAAGAAAGAAAATTCTTTTCAAATTTTAAAATGATTCAAGCATGAATGTAGTTTTTTATAATAAAAATTGCACAGGATTTATGTACCAATTTCACACAAAAAATTAAAGCACATATGAAAGAACATACAATATTAAATAAATGACAAAAACATTGAAATTTGAAAAACTTTTTCCTTTTAATTTTATATAAACATTAGCCTATAGATTATTATAATTTTCCTGGTAAACAAGTTTAGTTGAACATAAAACCCTGTCTAGTTTTCAAGTACTTCAGGACAAATAAAAACCAATCAAGACCCCTTTTCAAGAAATTCAAGGCCAATAATCAACAGTATAAGGCCAATAATCACCAGTATAAGGCCAATAATCACCAGTATAAGGCAAAGAATCAACACTATAAGTCCAATAATAAACAGTATAAGCCCAATAATAAACATTATAAGGCCAATAATCAACATTATAAGGCCAATTATCAACAGTATAAAGCAAATAATCAACGGTAGAATGCCAATTATCAACAGTGTAAGGCCAATAATCAACAATATAAGGCCAATAATCAACAGTATAAGGCCAATAATCAACATTATAAGGTCAATAATCAAAATTATAAGGCCTCCCAACAAGGGATTGAAGGCCCTTTACAATTGCTTCAGTTCACTAAACAAGGGTGGGAGTTCTATAAGACAAGTCAAGCAGCCGCTGTGGTTTTTTACCAACAACACAAGCCCTTGATGAGTATAGCTGTTTTTATTAGGGTAAATAAACTTTGATTGCTTAAAATTACCGCAAAAATGAAGCTTTATTTGGAATATATTGTGTGGTAGATTGAAGATTCATCTGTTGGCAGGCCTCATGGACAATACCATTGACTACAGGTCAATGCACCCTGGTCAACAGGCATCATTTTCTTGAAATCATGAGCTCATTTTTCAACATAGCAAGGCCTTTATTTGAGCTAACAAGGCTTCACAACCCAGTAAATCATTCTGCTGGACTTTATCCACTGTTTTTTGGAATTTTTTATTGGGACCAGTGGTATGAAAGCTGATGAATGTCACCTGTAGTTGAAACTTTAATAATGTGAATAAGGAATTTAAAATTAAATCCAAGGTTAAAATTGATTTCCTCATCAAAGTGAATGTTGAATTAAATTCAAAGAATCATGGATATTAGATGACTTCAAAATGAAATTAAATGAAACTTAGGCAACAAATTTAAGGATAAGTACAAGATAACAAGTCATACTACTTAGACCCTAGGCCTAACTGAACTGTTCTGAAAAAATTAATTGACTATGCAGTATAACAATCAATTTGAAAACTAATTTTTCAAAGGTTTCCAAAGATTAATTCAATGAAAGATAGAGAGGGGCCTGATGATGGGGTGTATCAGAGCTGGCCAGCCTGCCATTAGAAACATGCCTTTTTTTTGACCAAACCCCCTATTTGAATGGTGGGTTTCTGAAATACACATACCCCCTAACTGGTTTATTTCAAAATTGTGTTTTTTGTTTCATGGAAATGGCAGATTTCAAAAATCCAATTGGCCATTTATGCATCCTCATCCATCCACCATCCATTGCATTCAAAACACCCATCCACACCTCCACATCAGAAAATCCATACCAATTCCATCTCCATTGCTTCATGTATTCAACTTCATCCTCTCTCCCTTCAAAGCTTTTTCATCCAGATTTTCCTCAAACTAACCATCCACTCACAACCCTCCTCAGGCTGATGAAAATCAACTTTATCAACATACTTTCCAGGATAAAGCCATCCATCCAGAGAGCACCAATCATCCAAATCCCATCCCAACTACAAACCATGCTGTCTCACAATTCTTTGCTTGAAAGGGTGATCAACCACTGTTGGATATTGAGACCACCTTGATGCTTCATTTACTTGATTAACCCAAAACAGGCATCTTTCAATTCATCCTCTAAATGCAAATGTGCTGATCAGCACATTAAATGATCTGTAAGCTATCCACTTTCATGTTTGAATCCTTATTTTTCAAAAACAAAAATGCTCAGTTTTTTTGAGATATGTGTATACTAACAGCAATTTGCTCATATCATTTGGACTTTACTAACAGCACTTTTCTCAGATAATTTATACTTGCTAAATTTGAATATTGGTAACTTGATTTCCATCCCAATCCCAAATCAATTCACTCAATCTGGCAAGATTATCCAGAAAGCTGCCAATAAAGCCATTCATGAGTCAGTTCAGTTAGGAATTCAGAAATGCAGAAAATCACTCAACCCCTAATTGTTTAATTGAGTCAAGGAACTTACTGATGGCCAAAGTTTTGATGCTAGTGAGACCTTTTTACTCACATCACCTTCTGAGCAGTTTTATTTCCCTTTCATTTCAAAAGTAATTTCTCAAACATAAAATCACAATATTACCCACCTTGGATGGCATTGAATCCAGTTGGCATGCCTTAATTTACTTCCCCCAAATCATCTGAAAAATTTACATGTTGGGTTGATCAAAAATAAAATTGCTTTGGCCGCATAAATTGCCACCAATTATCAAAATCTCATTGCAAATTCCCCTCTGGGGTACAATCAGTGCCTTGGGTGATCTTTCTACAGTGAGCTCAATCCTTGAACTGACTTTGCCTGGGTTGGATTCAGCTGATCTCTGAATTTTGGTTGCTGGTCAGTTTCCATAAATTGTGGGACCCTTGTGCATTCACCCAGATTTTTATGTGATTGATTGCAGGTTAGTCATGAGCTCTAGTTTATCAATTGTTCACAGATTAATTGATTGAGGTACAATTCAATCAATTTGATATGATCAAAGTAATATGCAACCCAAAATTATGAGAAGTGCATTTTAATGTGATATAAAATGTGAATATCCTTTGATTAATCTCTCAAATCATGACCGCCATGATGGTCAAAGCTATGGTTGGTCAAATTGGACCATTCCACCCGCAATTTCATTTTGCTTGCTTGATTTTGGATGGGACATACTTGATCAATCCCAATACAATACTCTTTAAGCTTGAAATTCCTCTACCCTCCAACACTAGTGACCTCAATTATCCTCACCATCCATTCTACATCCAATCTGTCTATCTCAAGCATCCTGCCCTACACATCAAAATACCTTACACACCCCTGTTGCCCATCCCTCCCTTTACCCCACCCACCCAACGCCATCCTACAAATACCCAAAACCCATCTTTTCATCATCCCCTTGGGTTACTCATCAAATGCTACCCTCAGGGTAAGCTGGCCACTCATTCTCACAATCTAAAAATTCCTTGTAAACAACTAAAAATTAGAGGCTCCATACCCACCTGTAGGCATCCAAACAATCAAATTGACAATATTGTCATTTTATGTCAACCTACCTCCACTTGGCTTTTGTGCACAGCCTGCCACTTGACTCTTGTATCATCCATCTTCTTGGTTTTATAATTCTGCCAGTACTTGAATCACACTGGTCCTACAGTTACTGCATAGGATATTCAAGCCATCCCTTCAGCCAACAACCCTGAATCAATTTCCCAGCCTCCAACCTATCTACCTCATTTTCTCCTTGAGAGCAGCTTACAGTTTTAATGTGATTCAGGAGAACATCACCCGTCACTCATGCGGGGTGAGCTTGAATTTAGTGGTTGATCAGAGACTCAATGAGAATCCTTTGACCATCCACATTGATAAAGTCACAAGATTGGATTTATCAGATCTTCAGCAATGAATCAACATCAACCCTGAAGCAGGAAATAATAAAGACAGCAGGAGATTCATCTTTTTCTGTGGGCGCACAGGTGTCATCCAAGCACTATAAGAATATCACTGGCTTGCAATGTACAATCAAATCTAACAACTTAATTGCCACTCAAAGGTTATTTATTACTATTTTTTTTCAATTTTTGTTGATCATCCAACTTGATTATAAGATGACTAATGATGTTTTTTTTACCTATTTTCTTTTTTTTGAGTTTGATTATAGGTTTTTTGTAAATTATTTTCACTTTTTTTTTTTAATCTATGCAATGCAACATCAAAATTGACCCCTTGTTATTTCCACGCCCATCCCTTTTCTGAAGCCCCAATCCTTCTCACATGACCCTCAAAATTTCATAGAATGAATTGAATCCATTCTTGATCCTCACCCAAATCAAAGTATATGGATTGGAGGGAACAAGTTGGGAGGAGATGATTTGACAGACATAAAGATACATGGAAAGAATAGGGCTTTTCACCCTGAAAATATTATACAATGAATTGAATCCCTCTTGATACTCACCCCAATCAAAGTATGTGGATGGGATGGAACAATATAGGAGGAGATGATTTGAAAAACATAAAGAGACATGGCAAGAATAGGGCTCAAAATAGACATTCTGAAATCTCTTTGGAAGTGGCCAAGGAATGGATTGATGAAAAGGTTGTGTGGTCTGGACAAAGAATGTGACCTTTGGATCTTTATCCCACCATTTTTTCCAAAAATAAAAAGAACAATCAAAAGCCCTCCCCCAAAGAGTTTGTAAAAGCCAAAATGAAGATCAAAAAATTCTATTTCTTCAAATTCATATTTACAAGCTTAGTGATTGAGTAATCTTGTGTATTTACTCAAATCTTTTACTGCTACCAATACATTCCATGGCTGCAGATAAACTATCTTTTACTTAAATGATGAGAGCAATAAATTCATAAAATTTATAAGATTGATAAAGTGATGAGAGCGTTAAATTGATGAGATTGATGAAGTGATGAGAGTAATAAAGTTAAGAGAGTGATGAAGTAATGAGAGAAATAAAATGATGAGAGAGATGAAGTGATGAGAGAAATGAAGTGATGAAGTGATGAGAGAAATAAGGTGAAGAGAGGAATGAAATGATTAGATCAATGAAGTGATTAGAATGATGAAGTGATTAGATCAATAAAGTGATGATAGTGATGATGTGATGAGAAAGATGAAGTGATGAGAGCAATTAAGTGATGAGAGAAATGAATTGATGAGAGAAATGAAGTGATGAAGTGATGAGAGGAATAAATTGATGAGAGTGATGATAGCAATGAATTGATGAGAGTGATTAAGGGATGAGGGCAATAAAGTGATGAGAGTGATGAATCAGATTTTTCCAATGAGGTTGGAGGTGGGAAACCAGGGATGTATGACATGGACAAATACATGGATGAATATGTGTACCAATGTTTGGCTGAGGTTGCAAAAAACTTTAAATACTCTATCTGAAAAACCCCATTTATTTTCAGGTAAATCTGACACTTCTGCTGTAAAATAAGTGGGTTTTTTGATTTTTAATGGCGTGTTAGAAATTTGGTTATTCCACTGAAACCTGAAATTAAAAAAATGGTGGGTGCGCTAAATCTGATACACCCAATTGAACAGGTTCAAATTCCATGGTTGGTGATTTGAGGATATCAAAGGTATTTTGCAAAAAACTTAAAATCTGTTGAAGCTTGGCTGAATGGCTGAATTTACATTCTTTCATTTATCTGTGATCTCTCAACAACCTTGAATGGATCTGCCCTGGGCAGGGAAGATCCTTGCTGCCCTCACCAAACTCATCCAGCTAGTACAATTAGCCACACAGGAAGATGGGATTTCCCTTCCTTCTTCTGCTTCTTCTCCATCAAAACCTCACTTTCAGTCACTCAGACTTCTCTGTTCTTTATCCGGTCTTTCATCAAGATCCAACTCAATCAACAAGTGATAGGTTTGATTGTTGAAAGGCTCTCAATTTAATTTGGTGCAGCATCATTTTCTTCCTTCTTTTCTGATTACCTCAATCCTTTCTAAGTTTTTTTATGTTTGTCAGAATTTTCCATATCCAAGGCATGCATTTGGGGGATACAGTTTTCACCCCCTCTAATATCCTATAATAAATCTCTTTTGTGGTGTTAGGGTCTATTAGTCCTTGCAAGTTTGGGTATGGCATTCTCTTCTCCAAACCTCTGATCTTGATGTTTGATCCTATTGTCTGACATCTTGTGGTAGTCTCTGGTTTTAAATCTATAAATAATCCATTCTACTCAGGAACTTAATTCTTCACAATTAAAAGTCAAATGCGCAAAATTGGATTGAATTCTTACATATCAACCACAATCAATTCCCAAGAACAAACCAGAACACCAACATGACCGACTCACTCACATCCACCATTCTCAAAACAGTCATTGAGGCCATTCCCCTGCTTACCCCAGACAACTTCTTGATATGGCCTAACTGTGTCATCAACATGATGGACCTCCAAGAGGATTTTTACAACAAAATTACATGGAAGAAAACCAATGGCAGTGGAAACCCTATCAGACTCAGTTGCTTGGAAGATGTTCAAATTCTTACCATTCTTTTTTTGAAACTTGACACAAATGTACAAGCCAACATCATCAATCCCAAGAACAAGAAGGCCGCTCACCACATATGGACCAATACTAATGAATACTTTGCCTCAAATCATGCATTTAACAGAGCCAGAATCTTCAAGGAGTTCCTGAAAACCCCATTTTCCTACTGGAACATACCTGGTTTTTTAACTGAGACTAAAACTGAAATTTCTTGTTTACATGAATTTGGAATTGATCTTCCTCCGGACATTGTTTCCTATCTCATCTTGAAAAAACTCCCCTCAACCATGGACACTGTTGTTCAACAGATCACCCATTCAGATAAGAAGATCAGTCCTGATGAAGTTCTTGATCATCTTTGTATGTTCCACAACAACAGATTCCTGAACAATGGAACTGGGGCTGAGAAAAAGGAAGAAGTGACCAGCTCTGTGTCCTTCCTTACCTCCAGCATTAAACCATGCAACAGCAACTGGCATAATCCTAAGGCTGCTCATCCAGAAGGTAGATTTTGAAAGTTATATGCCTATCTACAACCTTCTTTTGATAAGAAAAAGAAGGCCAGATCAACTGAATCCACTGGTCTCACTACCACTGTCAGCTCCTTTTACACTAGCTCTCTGTTCTCTCCTAACACTTTTTTTGGTGTACTTGGGATCCTAAAGACACATTCTTTCCAACCTCAATTCCTTCTCTCATCTAGACCAATCAATGACTGGACTTATCTCAAAAAGCTTGGGTGCAGATGCACTCGCCTATGAAGGAGTTGGAACAATTAGGTTTATTGATGATGCCGGCATAGGGGTTCTCATTTTGGACGTCCTATACTCACCTCAAATCCACCGCAAATCTTCTCTCTCTGCTTGGTCTTGTAATAGACAGATTTAGTGTCAATATGGGGAAGGATGATGTTGTTGTTAAGAAAGACAGATGGCTGAAATTTGGCTTCTACAAGAGTGATATCCCCATACTTTGCTTCACTGATGGAATGCAAGCCAATCCATTTTCACTTTTAACTAAGGACAAGATAGTCCATAAGTCACTGGGCCGCGCAAGCTATAGTAGAATTCAACAGAAAATGGGAATTTCCATTAAAAAGACGTCCACATGCCAGGAATGTGCAATTAGAAAAATCTCAAAGTCCCCATTCAATAATTAGCACCCTCAAGCCAAAAAAACCCTTTCAAGAACTTAACTGCAAACTTTTTGGACCTATCACGCCAGTGATTTCCAACAGTGACTGTTATTTCCTCACTGTAGTGGACAGCTGCACTAGATTCTTCACTTTCATCCTGATTAAAAGCAAGAGCAACGTGGCCAATAGCCTTAATTACCTCATAGGCATTGAATCCAAAAGATTTGAATATAACCCAATGATCTTACATTCTGATTGCGGAACGGAATTCCGGAACACCAATCTATCCAACTATTGCAAGGAAAACAACATCCGGTAAACCTTCTCCAACGCTTATTCCCCTCAGCAGAATTGATTGGCAGAGAGATTCAATTGTCTTATCCTGGAATCCTTACGCACCAATCTTCTCAATTCTCAAATTCATAAGCAGTTCTGTAACACCATCATTAAATCATGCGCGCTGGCACTCAATCAAATACCTGGTAATAAGTCCAAGAATTCTCCTTACAAGCTCTTTAAAGGGAAGAAACCTAATGTGGACTACTTTCTTCCCATAGGGAACCCGGTCACTTACATTCAAAAGGATAGGCAACCCTTTTACAAACTGGAGCCGCATGTTCAATTTTTAAGAATGTTAGGTTACAACAATCATCTATTATCATACAAGTTTCTAACTAACAAGGGAAAAGTTGTTGATACCAAACATGTCACTCTCCTAGATTTCCAGACCAATCTCTCTGTGCTCAGCAACAACTTGTGTGTTGGGGATTGGTGTGAAGATGGAACCGTGGAGACACACAAACTGGAGATTCACCCAATGGTCTATCAAAATCACCACCTCCGAGACTCTTGCATTCCCAATTCTTAATCAGATTGGATGGTTAGAGTCAGCTACTCTCAGGAAGAGGAATCCCCAGAACTTGAATCAACTACTAGTAGTGAACCCCATGTCAACACAAGTCCTGGGTATGCCCTATGGGAGAGAACCACAAGTTTCAAACCAGTTAAGTACTTCTACTCTGTGGTTTACTGGTTGGTTGAATGGAAGATGGAGCTTGAAGAAATCAAGTCCCAAGATTTGTTTCAGGAAGCAGACATTGAACCCAAACATTTTTTGAGAACAATGTGGGTTGATAAGATCAAACCCACTACTATTTTTTCTCCAGAAAAACAAAAATTGAGACTCTGCATCATGGGAAACCTCCAGACCCCAGGAATAGATTTTAGCAATACCTATGCTCCAACAGGAAAGTTCACCACCCTCATCCTAGTTCTACTAAGCGCTCTGTACCACAACCTGGCACTGAGGCAATTCAAATTCAAAGCTTCCTTTTATTTTGCACCCCTAGAAGAATAAATATACATCTTGAAAACAAAGGAATCTTTGGGGACCTCCAAATTTCTCAAATTAAATAAATTGCTGTACTGCGTCAAGCTCCATCAAACTGGTATAAGATGCTTACGGGATAGCTGGAGGAGATTGGCTATGTTCAATAAACGGCTGACCCATGTCTCTAAATCCACTCAACCCTGGTTTCATCACTTTTCTTTCATTTGGATGACCTCTTTGCAACAGGTGAGGTGGAGTTCTTTGAAAAACAATTCCTGCTCAGGTTTCCGCAATCCAAATTTCACCCACCAGATACTATCCTGGGAATGGATTTCTCCAGAAAAGACGGTGGAGTTACTCTAAAAAATTCAAAGCTAATTCAAAAGAAACTTGACAAGCTTAATCTAATTGACTTCCAACCCGCTCTTACACCCCTGATGCCTGGAATTCAACTGGTCTCAGCCTCTCAAGGCAAGCAAGATGAATTCAACAAGCTTGGTAAAAATTACAGAAAGTACACTGGCCTTCTCAATTACTTGTCCTGCTGCACTTGTCCAGATATATTGGCGGTGGCATCCATTCTGTTGCAATTTAATCAAAAGCCCAGCATCTCCCACTGGTGAGAGGTGATACATGTTTGGAAGTATCTTGCAGGAAAGTTGCATCTCTCTATGTCTCTGCAACCAGATGAGGAAGAGGAGGGAACCTTAAAAATCTTCCCCAACTCCAGCTGGGCAGATGACCTTCACACCCCAAAATTGCAAACTGGGTAAATAGTATTCTTGAAATCAGCCCCAATTGGTTGGAAGAGCTGCAAGCAGCATAATATAACACTCTCATCTAGGGAAACAGGGCTTAATTCAATGACGGATGGGGCGCAGGAAAGTATATGGATAGAATCCATTATTGGCAATCTGTGAGGGAAGTCTAGTATCAACTCAGTCAACTTTCTAGTTGAAAACAAAGGTCTATTGGAAAAAATTCAACGCTTGGGGTTGAACTTGAAAACCAAATACATCAACATGAAAATGAAATGGCTAAGAGATCAGTATGCACAAAACAAACTTCAAGTCACCCTCATCAGCACTGGGGCCATTGTGGCTGATTCTCTCACAAAATCATCCACCAAAAAGTCCCTTGATCTTCTCACAACCACGTGCCTTATCACACCAAATTATGTGGGGGTTTTGAAGCTTGGCTGAATGGCTGAATTTACAGTCTGTCATTTCTCTGTGATTTGCTCAATGAAAACAAATGGATCTGCCCCGCGCAGGGCAGATCCTTTCTGCCCTCACCACATTCATCCAGCTAGTACAATTAGCCGCACAGGAAGATGTGCTTTCCCTTCCTTCTTCTTCTTCTTCTCCATCAAACCCTCACTTTCAGTCACTCAGACTTCTCTGTTCCTTATTGGTTCTTTCATCAAGATCCAACTCAAGCAACAAGTGATGGGTTTTACCATTGCAAGGCTCTTAAGTTAATTTGGTGCAACATCATTTTCTTCCTTATTTTATGATTACCTCAATCATTTCTAAGTTTTTTTATGTTTGTCAGAATTTTCCATATCCAAGGCGTGCATTGGGAGGATAAAGTTTTAAACTTCTCTTATATTCTATAATAAATATCTTTTGTGGTGTTAGGGTCTATTAGTCCTTGCAAGCTTGGGTACGGCATTCTCTTTTCACTTTGAATATCTGAATGAATTTCAAGCAATGTTGAGATTTTTCATTTAACTACTACATATTAAAATTTGAAAGTGTTGGAATTTAAACCATGCCTTCTCCAAGCCTCACCTTCTCAACTTGGCAGTTTTATCCAATTCATTGGTGTGAATTTTATTATCATTATCACTGCACTCAGATTTCCTGTCTTTATAAATTTTCATTCCAACACCCTCCACCTTTTTTCTAATCTTTTTGGATGTCTACTTCCCCCAGCCTTTGGATATCACCTACAAATTTTTGGTCTATCTCTCCAAATTTGAATATTTTTGTTTGGTAACACGTCGGTTTTTTTCCAGTTTTTCCTCAGGTCCCCTTTGGTTGCTCTCTAATTTTACATATAAACTTAAGTTTCCTGGTGCAGAAATTGCCACTTGCTTTCTTTTCCTCTATTATATCTGCTCTGTATAACTTCAGCAGATTCCAACCAGGAATTCTACCCACCTTGATAGTCCTCCTCTCACAAACTTATATTTCCATAATCTTCCGTTTTGATAAAAAAATTGGAAATTTTTTCAAGGATAGATTTCAAATGATGACCTAATAGTTAAATTAAAATTTTACCTTGATTTTAGGAGTGGAATTAGTAAGAAGAATTCGCTGGTTTTCTTTTGAAATATTCTGATTAGGTGGAGTGCTTTTGGTTCAAAGGAGCGTGCAGAGCTGACAGATTTATATTCCATTTTTTTCTTTGAAAAATACAAATTCAGTGTTTAAGCATTACAGTTTCCCAGGTTTAAACCTTCAAAAATCCCCTGTAATCTTTCAGGATAAATTTCTCATGATGCAGTCCATTTAAATTGATACCAGCTACTTTTTATTTTATTTCTTACAACCTTGAATTAATACCCTAAACCATAAAAAATCTGATTGAACTTGCCAGAAATTGAAATAAAGGCGCTCAGGAACAACCTATGACCAAGCTCAGGCCAAAATACAGCCGATCTTAGGTCAAACTTTGAAGAATCTTCACTGCACAGTCACTGTGATTTATTGAAGAATTTGGATAGCTTCAGCTATAGATTGGAGAGAGCTTCAACTAGAGACTCTTCAATTTTTCTTGCTAGCAAGCGATATCATTCATGGTGCTATGATAAATAAAAAATTTGTCTTTTCTTTGAAAATTTGATGAATTTGTGAATGGCAAAAAGTGCAAATTGCAATTAATTTAGCCTGGGGAATATTTCTTGGTGAAAAATATATTTCAATTAGAAATTCAGTTGGTAGGGGCTTGATAACTTTAAAAACTATTTGATTGATAAGAATAAGATGATAAATGAATGGTGTTGATGAATGAATTGATGGAAAAAAACAAGTGTATAAAAGGGGAGGAACATGGTGGGATGAGAGGTTCTTTTATATTAAAGAAACCTCTCATTGAATTACAACCAGTGGAAATATGATAAATACTAAGGTGACTGTTTCAAATATCAGGGAGAGGGTGAAAATGCGCACTTGCTTCCTTTGTGATCTTTTGTTGGTGTAGATCTTTCTCTTTCTAGGAAAGCTCAATTTTTCTGAGATGAACTTGAAATGCTCAATGGCATTTATTTTTCTGCAATTCTGACTTTGGAACAATCCTGAATGTACTTTTATCTTCTTTTCTTTATTCCATCTTTCCACTTTAAATTCATACACATTTCTTTTGATGAGTTCCTTGTGCATTTTAGTCTCAAAAAATAGATGTAGAGAATCTATTCTTTTTCTTTGCTGTTCTTCATCAGAAATTTCTGTATCTTCTTCCGCACAATTTATTGATTTAGCTATATGTATTTGTGACATTCCTGTATCATATTTCACATTAATTGAGTCTTTCAGAACTTCTGTTTTATTAAAAATATTTATATATCATTCTTTTTTCCATCATGATCCAAATTTCCTTCTCTTTCCTTTTTTAATGAAGTTGGATTGATGAAAGCAATATTTGCACATGTATTTCCCCCCACAGGGATTACATCCTCAAAGAAATGATCCAGATTTGGTTATTTTTTTTATTAAAATCTGTTTGATCCCAATCCCGTATTTTCCTTGAGGTTTTCAGCTTCAAATTTCAAGGCTAAAATTTGCTATATCATTCAAAGAGTGAAGTATCAACAGAAACTAGCTCCCAAAATTGAATTTTTGTGTGAGAGGAATATTTTTATAAGTGGATAACTGATTAAATCAAAAGGTTAATGAATAAATTAAAAGAAGAAAATTGGAGGGAAAATATTGCTTACAAGTTTAAAAATATATTCCATGGCCACACACCTCCACCAACTTCATATATTTTCCTTATTAATAAAAAAAACTAGTCATGGAGAAAATGGATAGGTATTTAGTGCAAAGAAATTATTTAAGAAATGAATTGATTAATCTTGTAACCAAATTTGTGCCATAGAATAGGTAAATTTAAGAAATTTTGAAAACAAATGCCAGAATAATGACAGGGAAAGTTGAATAAGGATCATTGAGCCAAATTAAAATGAAAAGATACCATTTAGAGGAAGTTAAAATAATTGTGTGGGGAGAGATTGGAAAGGATTTGAACTTCATTTCCAAGATATATTTGAGGACATTTTTTTAAAACAGTCAAAAACTTTGAATAGGATGACTTATATTGTTGATAGGAAATAAGTTGAAGAGTCTGGAGGAAATTTATAAGAATCCAATTTTAATTTAAAATTAATTGAGAACAATTAAAATTATTTTTCATTAGTTTCTTTTCATTTTATTTTTTAAACATTGATTTTATTATCAATATTCTTTTTTATATTTTTATTCTATGGAAAAATAGAAATCAATCAATTTTATTATATTTTTACTGATCATATGATAATTATTATTTATTTATTAAATGTGGGGGAAAGTAATTTAAAGGATCAATACATAAAGATAAATATTTAATTACAATAAAATGAGGATGTAAAATTATTTTATAATTTAAAGTCTTTAGAGGATGATTTTCATGAAAATATTTAATCAATTCATGTGATTTTTGGACATTTTTGGATTGTTCTCCAGATTCTCAATCCTTTTCATACTGGTATCAAGTCCATCTGAAAATTTATTCTGAGATCCCTTTTTTTAAATTGAACCAATTATACAACTTCATTTCCACTTGAGATGATCTTTAATTTCAAAGAACTCTGTATTGGGATGAGTTTCTCCCAGGATTAACTCCTGGAAGTCTCTAGGAGATTTAAATCAATGAAAAAATTGATAAATTTCTGTTTCAATTTCAAGGATAATCTTTAAGATTTCTTCAAAATGAAATGATTTATTCCTGGATTGGCCAAGTTTATTTTCAGAGAGATTTTTTTAGTTCCAGTAGTGAAAAAATTTCAAGAAGCAAGTCATACCAAATACCCTAATTCAAAGTTGGGCACCAATACTCAAATCTTGCTCAGCTTGTTCCTCATAATTCACATTGCAGGTTTGGGGTTCCTTCAAAGTTACTCTTGAAGTTATTTAATGAGGTGATTATAATTTTTAGAAGTCGGATATGGAGGCATGCCAATCAAATTATAATTTGGGTTTGTTCCATAAATAATTTTGAGGGGGGAATTTTCTTTTTAGAATTGAGTGAAATTTTTGTATGAATATTGGGGTAGTGGAATCAATTTTTTCCAATTTTAGTTCTGATAACTGGTGTGAATTTGAGGATATTTTTTTAGGATCTGATTTATTATTTTGATTTTTTTGATCATCTTCTTCCAGGAAATATACCATTCAAAAATTTTTATTTGTCTTGAAAGTTGGGCATAAAATATGTAAGAATCTTTGTAAAAACAATTTTCCATGATTTCTGAAAAATTTTTCCAGTAGTCCATAATTCAATAGAGCATATTTTAAAAATGAATGAGCTAAATCCTGATAAGTGGCTGGAATTTTGACTTGAATAAACAAAAAAATCTTTGCCAATTACTCTCATATCACTTGGATAAAATCATATCCATCAGAAGTAATTAATTTAGAAATGAAATCCATATGCAATGAGTTCCAAGGAGTAGACAGAATTGGAAGTGGCTGGCCCAAACTTCAATCAATTCCAGGTTATTTTCTTATTGAAATGATAGAAAGAGAAAACATATCTTTCTGATTCCATTTCTATATCAGTCAAAAAAAGAATCCTTTTGAAATGAAAGGGTAAGTTTTACCCTGCTCATGATGAACTGAAAGCAGATATTCATACCTAGATTCAAATATATCTGAATTTACCTGAGGTTAATTAGGGACTACTAGTCTACTATTTTATAAAATTATTTGATCCTCATCATTTGTTCATCCTTTTTTTTCCAGATTCCAATTTAATTCAAATTTCAATGTAGTCAAAGAATTCCAGCTTAGCCTTTCAGATTTTTTATAATTCCTTTCAAGATCTCTTGCTTTCAAATTAAACTTGGAACTATAATTGGAGATATTGTTTTGAATTATTTTTTGGTTTCTATTTTTTAAAATCATCAACCCCTAAGTCTAAACTTTTTCCCAAATTTTCCAGGCATTGGTTGATACTTTGAATTTTCCAATGAAATTTATTTTGGTAAGTTTCAATTTGGAGGTATTTGTCACAATTTTCCTGTCTTTTTATAGGAACCTTTTTTCTCATGAAATACTTTGGAGATTTATGATCATCCAAAAATTAAGAGTTTTCCACAAATTAGAGTTATGAATTCCACTTTTTTAATAAGAATAAATTTCATAAAAGCTCCTTATTGTGGATCCCATTATTTAATTTGGTGTTTTTTATATTTCTGATTCAAATGCTATTCTATGTAATTAATTTGAAGAAGTTTATTGAGGAAGAAAACTGGGAATGAGATGAAAACTGAAGCATTTTACAAAATTAGTGAAATAAAATTCATAAATGTGAGACATAAGAGGTTCTTTAGTGAATTATTTTTTCATAATTACTACCAACATGCAAGTAAAAGATGGGAAAGATATTACTGCTCACAGAACTCATTATGATGCTTAAGATTGAAATGAAATGGTTCAAGTAAATCCAATATATGGTAATAAGGTTTTGGTAATGGAAATCCAGTAGTAAATCTCTGGGGATGATGATGGCTGAATCCTATAAGGGTGACACCAGGGGGAAAGTTTAGATGAGTCTACCAGGCTGTGTTATTGTTGTCTTTTTTCTGATATTATTGCTACTGGATGATTACTAACCTGTAGAAATTATTATACTAATTAGTTTGGGTGAATTATTCCAAGAGAGGAAGAGAGGCCAGTATATGTGAGGGTTTAGGAGGATGCCTTGAGGGATGGTTAATCCAGGTAAGAGGAGAGATTCCCCAGGGATTTTTCATACAGGACCATTAGGCTTGGCAATGTATTCAAGATCCAGGAGTAGCAGGACAGCCCATGTAGAATGATTTTTACTGGTCTGGAATGCATGGGAAATTTGGATCATGCACATGTACCCATACATGGCAGAAGAGATTGGGAGATTGTTGACTCATAGGGAGAGAGGTAGCTTGAAATAGGAGATTGGAGGCTGCAGGTATTGAGGGGAGTTGCACAGGAAGTGGAACCAGGAGTATATAGAGGTGGATACTGCTATTTTCTGAGGTCATGGGAGATTTAATTGGACTGAGACTGTAGTTTCAACCTGTGTTTTGAAATATTTTTGCACAGATTCAAACTCTATAATAGCTTTTTGTTTAAGAAGACATTAAATTCATGTTTGGAGAAGATTGGGTAATATTGATGATTTTTTTGAAGCAATATTTAATAGATTCTTTTTTAAAAATTACTATAAAATAAGACTCATGTATGAAAATAAAAATTGAAAATTTTGGCAAAGAGATTATTCTCTCAATTTTTTATCTATAATTTTTGAAAATTCTGTTTGATACTCTTTGATTAGAATACAATATCATCAGGATCTACCATTATGGATAATTCTAAAAAAATGAAGAAATGGTGAAATTCAGAATGATCATTTCATAGATAAAATAAAATAAAATACCTCTCATAGCTTCCAAAAATATTCCTCATAGCAGTCAAATATTCAGGAACTTCAGATATCTTCAATCAAGTTATAGGATCCTCATATCTCTAACTTCAATAAATAAATATCCCCATGTTAAATAGTTCAGAGGTGTGAAGTTGGTGGAACTGGACAGGCACTCCTATTAAAAACCTGATTCATTTTTATATAATCAACTCAAATTTAAATCCTCCATATTTCATTTGAACAAAAATTAAATACAGGTTAGCCAATTTTTTCATTTCTTGTTCAAATGAATCTTTTTTTTAATTTTTACACTGTTTGGCCTCAAATTTTGAGATATCCTTGCTTGGAGATGGAGTAAACTGAACCAGGAAGAGGAGCTTGGCTTTTCAATTTGAAATTTGAAATTTAAGGAAATTGGGTTGTGATTTTATCCTGTTTTCAATACTGAGGAGAAATAATCATATTCATGATAGAATGGTAATAAAATATCTCTTATAATTTATCAATCTTTTATTTAATCACCATCATCATCAATTGGTTTTGAATAATTTTGCTTATAAAAAATTTTCAAATATCTCTAAATATACCTTTTATTAGGTGCTAGATTCTCTTCAAGGAATTTTGGAAGAGGTAAGTTAGATAAATAGGAAATAAAACATGTACCATTCAAAGAGTAACATTTTGAAAGAAGTTCAGGATATTGTGAATCTCCAGGAAGAATTTGTCATCCAACTCACTGAAAGTTTCAGTTAAGCTTTTTGATTCTATCTATCTCTATAAAAAGATTGTTTTTCAATGGTTGCAAAATACCAATGTTGGCCGCCTTGGGAGACCTCCCTCAAAAAACATTGAGTATCCGGCATTGTTCTCTGCAAACTGTATGCAGGCCGTGCATCTTCAGTCAAGCTTTTTCATGGGGAAAAGCTCATACTGCACAAGTCAAATGCCATGCCTCCCCAAATTCGGGGGAATATACTAGTTTTTAATTAATAGAATGATTTTTTGATTAAATTTTTGAATTTTGATCATCATTTCTTTCAAATCAAAATCAGGATTCCAATTTAAAAGGAATTTTTGGCCTAGGATGTTGTTTTTTCCAAAAAAAAAGTCTCATTTGAATCTGGAGGAAGAGTAAGATTCAAAGATATTTTTTTTTCTTTTGGTTAACCTAATGAGACAGCTCATATTTTATACTTTATAAATAGATTTGAACCCTTTATATTTCAAGATTCTTTTGATATTTTGAATCAGAAAATTGTAAGCTTATGAGACACAGTTGAATTCAAAAAAAAGAGAAAGGTTTAGGGAGTGTTTTTGGAATGGAATAAAATTAATCTCAAACTTCAAGTGTGAATTTTCTCACAATTCTGAAGATTTAATTCCATAAATTCAGGTCATGTGTAGTTTCATCTGGGATTCTTGAGAAATATTAAAGCTTTTCTTTTTCCATTTCATGGGCTATTTTGTTAGGATCAAAATTGATGTCATGCTTCCTTCCACTTTGAGTAATTTTCACTTTCTACTCTCTCCTAACCTGCTTTTGATTCCTAAGAAACCCATTTTCTAATTTCAGGAATCATGATTTTCTGAGTGGTACCTCAGAAATTTGGTTTGAGACAGAGTTCAAGTTCAAAACTTTTATTTTTTTTTTTGGACTGATTTTTTTTCTTTGATTTCAACTTCAAAGGTTGATTGGGTTTAAGAGACAATGATCCATCAATTTTCCAACAGAAATTTCTTGTTTTGATAACCATTACCAAGCTTGATTACTAAATTTCTTGAATTTTTGTTTTATCACCAGAAATTTCAATCTGTTTGCTGAAGCAAGCTGGTAACCCTTTCCAAAGTTGAAACAAAATTTCTCCCTTGTTCCATTAGATGCACAAAGGCAGAGTTTAGAGTTCAAAAATAATGTCAAGAAAAATTCTTTTATACATCATGAACAGATTGTCCAGCTTTTAATTCAAATTCTGGGACTTTATAGGGTTTTAAAACTGGGTGTAATTTTTTTTTTTTAAAAAAAAAAATTCTGTAAGTTTTTAAGATACATAAGGACCTAGTGTTCTTGATTATCTTGAGATATTTTTGAAGCCACTAAAGTTCTCTTTTCCCTAAGAATGAAGCTTTTTAAATAAACTTATTTGAATTATTTCTTCAATTTTAAATTTTGTTTCCAAATATGATTTTTCAATATTGAAGGTAATAAATTAACTCCAGGGATGTTTCTCTAGTCAATCAATCCAGGTTCTTGATCACAAAATTTGAAAAGCTCAATTCTATGTTTCCTGAATTCTAATAATTTTGTTCAGAGCTTTGAGAATTATATTCAGAAGCATGGTTGATTTCACTGGTTTGGCAGGATGGTTCCTGAGATACTGTTATCTTCCTTGTGTAGGAAAAAAAAATATGGTGCACAAGAAACTTTCTCTAAACAATCTACCTTGGAATAACTAGGTGGGTGCATACTTCTTAAAGGATTTTTGAGCCACTCTTTAACATTCTTGGTTAAAAAAGGGACAGGATCCAAGGGTTTCTGTGACTTTGCACTTCTATTTCTACCAACCCTGTTTTAATTCTAGGGATAAAGAACAAGTTTAGTGTTCCAAATTGAGTGATTAATAAACATAATGATAAGTTAATAGTTGAAGCAAGAAAATTTTCTCAAGTTTTTTTTTTAGTCCCAGTTATTCAATTTACTTTCACCCACCTAACTCATTTACTTGAGAGGGGAAAGGGAATTATTTTTACATTCCACAATTTCTCAGAGATTGAGGCTCTGATAAATATTTTAGATACAGATTATTCTTAAAACTTTGGATCTGATGCCCCAAAGTATGGCTCCAGGATGGTGTTTTTTTTCTTATATATAAGAAAGCTGAGATGGGATTGCTGAAAAAATTGCTTCCAGAAGATTCAAGGGAGTATGAAATCAAATAACTGAGGGAAAAGATTGGCAGGGGCAAATGTTTTTACTTTCAATTTGATCTAAAACATGGCCTATAGATGAGATATAAACTGATGAATTTCTGCCCTACTTACATAAGTAATAATTTGAATAAGGGATTTACAAGGAAATTTAAATTAAGAATGAATTTTATGACCAAGTTTCATGTTAAATTTGAGTTTAAAAGTTTGAATATCAGATCATTATAAAATCAAATTAAATGAAAATGAGTCAAACAGGCTTAAGGATGAGTGCAAGAGAATGTGGTATAAAGTTCAAAAGCAATTTCTGAAGTTTGAACAGAATTGAATTAATTTAATCCCATGTGGTGGGGAGTTTTGATTCAATCAAACAGGTTTCAATTCAATGATTTGTGATTTAAGGGAATTTAAGGTATTTGAAAATCAATTGAAAATGATGGTTTTCAATAGCCCAAATGAATTTGGAGAGGTTCAAAGATTGGTTTCAGGGAATTACTTAATATTCCAATCTGAAATAGCAGATATTAAAATATCAATTGCCAGTAATTCCTCAATAGTTTCAGTGAAATTTTCCCTTGCTTTGGGAATCAGAATTAATAAGTTGAATTTGTTAAGTTGTTGAACTGATTTTGATTAGGTGTTACATTTTTTGATTCAAATTAGAGACAGATTTAAAAGTGGTATATTTCAAATTTTTTCTTCAAAAAATAAACCTTCAGGTTTAAAAAATTACAAAGGAATCCTGAATAAATCTTACACCTCAAGTTTAAATTTTTTCATTATTTCTATCATAATCCTCAGGATTTGATTTTTTTTTCCCAAACTTCATTTTTGCCTTATTTGTTTTATTCTTATTTATTTATCTTTATTTTTCAAATAACTGAAATTCTGAAATATATACATACATATATATATATATTTAAGAAAAATATTGTTTTTTGAGTAGAAGAATAAGTCATTAAAGCTAATCTTTTGTATATTTTATATTTGAAAATAATCAAAATTTTATTAAAAACCAGTTCAAGCAGCTCTTAATCACATACATATCTGGGATTTTTCACTAAAAAGGACTACCTTCTCTTTCTTCTTCAGATTCTTGCACCTCATTAGTCTCAGATCCATATAAAAAATTTAACTCAACATCATTATGAGTAATAATATTCCCAAGTTCTTCTGCCTCATCAATCCTTCACTCATCCATACCAACACTACCTATTTCAAGGTCAGGATGGGTGATATTGGACTGGAGATTCTATGGGGCTGTCAGGATCATGAATGTGGGTACTGGGCAGGTCTAACCAGTGGTGTTTTGTAACACAAGAGGGGCTAGTCTAAGGCACATTGACATGTGATACTTGGTGCTCTTGCCGAGGCTGTCTCTGTGACACGAGTGTATGTATTTACTTCCTGTAAGCGACGGGCGGTCGAAGCCGCGCCGTGATTAGTAGAGAGTGACGTGATTGAATTGGACTTGGACGATGGCAGAGTGGGTTGGTTTGTCCCTCGGGGGAACCGGGATCAGAATAGGATACGGATCACCATGCAATCGAGGGCGGGACGAGACTAGGACGACGAGGATCGGGACGGCGGACCATAGTGGGTCAGGACGGAGGGCGGGGGACGGGGGACGGGGCAGGCAGGGGTAGAGGGAGAGCAGAGCTGGCGGAGGAGAGGGGGAGAAGGGGGAGAAGGGGGAGAAGGGGGAGAAGGGGGAGAAGGGGGAGAAGGGGGAGAAGGGGGAGAAGGGGGAGAAGGGGGAGAAGGGGGAGAAGGGGGAAGGGGGAAGGGGGAAAGCAAAAGCAGAAAGGAGCTCAGAGGAAGAAAGAAAGACAGAAAGCATCAAGGAGAGAGAAGGATGAGGAGAGAGACGAAGGAAAGAACATCGCCATCGCCAAGGATAACGACGAAGATGAACTCATCCTCAGTAATTCAGTCTCAATCTCATCATCATCATACCAAGACCACAAGATCATCATCCACCAACAAGGATCACTCGATCTCAAATCAAACTCACTCCAACCAACAACGACCATCTCCACCAACAGCCCACCAAGCCTCTTCTTCTTCTTCTTCTTCTTCTTCTTCTTCTTCTTCTTCTTCTTCACCTTCTTCTTCTTCTTCTTCCTCATCCAATCATCATCATCCATCAACAACACCTATCCCCTCATCCTCATCCATCTTCTTCCCTATCATCGATCAAGGTTTATCATCCTCTTCTTCTTCAATTTCATCAAGTATAACACACTAATCTCACCCCTCAACTCACTTCCTTCGATCCATCTAGCTCCCCTACCATCGGCTCCAATCAATGGCTCAAATGACCTCCTCTCACTCTTCAACCTCTCGTCGATCTACGATTGGTTCGTCAAACCTTACCTCAAACCCATCGAACCGACCACCTCCCATCCATCCCTCATCCCCCCTACCTCCAACCCTCCCACCCCTAACCCAAACCATCCTCACTGGACCCCGAACGATCTCAAGGGTAAGGCTAAAGCCGAGTCTGCCTTGGCTGGTCTATCCCCAGGTAATCTAATCTAACCCTCATCCCATCCCATCCCATCCCATCGATCGACTATCCATGATCATCGACCCTAAAAAAATCCTCATTCATCCATTCTCACGCCGTCCTTCACCTCCTCCCCTAGCTCAACTGGAAAATCTCGGCCAAAAACGAATCAAGATGGAAAAATCCTATGGTCATTTTGTATCCGACATCGGTGGTAAGCCCCCTCTCTTCAGCCTTCAAGTCCAGTCATGCATCCCTCCAGGATCAGTCCCATCGAACTCACCACTCATCGATCCAACTGGTTGAATTCCTCAAGGTCGGAACTCTATCAAGAAAGACCACCAATTAGAAAGCTGGATCAACGATTCATCCTTCCAAGAATCAAACATTCAAAACTTTCTAAAACCTTTTTCGGATCAAGTCCTCTCTCAAGCGTTTACTCTTCAACCTGGAATCTTACCTGGCGTTCGTTCCTCCTCATCCCTCCCTCGCATGATTTCCCCCCCCCTCCCCCCCCCCAAACAAACAAACAAACAGAACCGCAAAAAAAAAAAAAAAAAAAAAAAACACGATTGATCCCAAGATCTCATAAATCCATCGTTTTCCTCTGATATCCTAGTTCGATAGTTCCGTCTGGGTTGCTGAAGAAGGTGGACCTAAGAAGAAGGTAAAGTCCAATGCTCTACGTCTCATACATACCATTTCAACCATCATCCAAGCCCCACACAACCCCCCACACGTTCAAATCGTATGGCTGACCTCCGTCCCCTACCCCTCAAAACATCTCTTGCCGTCATCTCCTTCGTATGGGTTCGATCCATCATCTCGGCAGCGCAAGAAACGAAAACAAGCCGAGATGCTTGCAGGCCCTCCAATTCAACCCTCCATCGCCCTCAATCCTCATCCTCAACTTGCCGCTCATCATCCAAGTCCGTTACTCATCCCAGCCTCATCATCATCATTATCCTCACCTCATCCAAGTACAACACATCAACCGGGAAGGTCCAATCGATCGATCGAGGTTTCCATTCCAACCACTCACCCTCAGTCTCAACTTCAATCCCACCCTTCGCTCAACAACTCTCCTCAGGTCCCTCAGCATTCATACCAACAACCACCTCAACAGAATCATCATCACACTCAAAACTCACTCTGTAGGGAAGAAGACCATCGTAAAAAGAAACGTACAAAGCTCAACGCCCATCATCACTCCTCACATCCTAGCATCACGAATCCATCCATCCCCAATCCACATCATCCTCATAGCACCAATAGTTCTAATACTAGCAATCATAAACCACCTGGTAAACCTTCGGCTCCAAGTTCTACTTCCACTCGTCATCAGGTCGCGCTGCAATCTTACCTTTAACCCCTCTCCCCTAAAAAAGAACTATGACTTTGATTTAGTTTTTTTTTTCTGTCATCATATTGTTGTCATCCTGATCCCTTTTTCTCCACTATTGTTCTCTTTCTTCTTTTTTTTCCACTGTGGGAAGTACTCTTCCTACTTTCCCCCCCCCCCTCTGGTACTCCTCCTACTTTCCCCCACCCCCCCCCCTCTGTCCCCCCTCCAAAAAAAAAAAAAAAAAAAACACTCACACCAACGCACTCACCAGATGTCGATTTTGTGATCTTGATATGACCGTCTCTAGATACATTTCGTATGTTTCTATCCACCAGTTCAGCCCGCTTCCCCTCCTTTAGAGAAGAGAAAAAAAACACTAGCGCTTTCCTTCTCACCATTTACGACGTCGTATCTGTACACCGACAGCTCGAATCAATACTCTACACATATATATATATCTATCTCTCTCTCTACACCTATATATATACATCGAGTTCCACCGGCACCTTTGGCCCTGGGGTGTCCTTTTTAGTATTTGAAAGAAAGTAGTCGAAGCCAAAGGGGGGATCACCCCAAATGGGTAAGAAGCGAGAGAGAGAGAGAGAGAGAGATCATAGGCTGGTCCGTTGATGTCGTCCTGCTCGGCGAGCGCGTCATCCAGTCGTTTAGGTTTAGGCGTAGGGGGGGGCCCTTCATCGGTTGCCCATCCCATAACCCCGCCAGGGTCAGCTGGATACCGAGTCCGAGCTAGGCCTCGACAGCCTCTAACTCGACCACCCTTCGAGCTCTTTTCTCTCTTTGTTTTCTCTCTCTCTCTCTCTCTCTCTCTCTCTCTCTCTCTCTCCTTTTAAAACAATAATAATAATCATGATCGTCATTGTTGACCGACGGACGGATGATCCGGTCGGTTCGAGGAACTCTCTACCTGTCTCCTGCCTCTCTCAATCCAAGTCTACGTGCGTACGATGGCCTCGCCATCGGCCATCTTCCCCCTCTCGACCACCCTTTCTCCCCTTCTCCAACAGCAACAACGAAATAGTTGCCCGACGTTACAGAAGGGAGTGAGTGAGTGGGAGGGAAGTAGGTATCCGCGGTAGGGTGGAGCGAGGAGGGGAGCCGATCGAGGGGCGGCGTGGGGATGACGAGCTCGCCAGTCACGACACGCCATGACGTACAACATTTGTATGCACGTACGTAGCCAACGAATCGAGACCAATCACCCATGCCGGCTCCCCCACAAAAGTCGTGTCTTACATACATGCACCCAAGCCCGGGAAAGGAAGCCGCGGTGGGCCGACCTACTCCTTGTAAAAAAAAAATTTATCACGTAAGTGAGTCATGAAGGGGACGGGATCGAGTCGGATCGGGTGTGTGTGGATCGTTGAGCCGGGTTTGAGGTCCAAGTTGACGTTGGATCGGATGAATCGATGGCTCAATGAATCGATCCAAGGATTAACTCCAATCCTAACTTAATCTCTGGCTCATCAACAAGTTTAAAGACCTCAAAAAGACAAAAAAAAAAAAAACAGAAGGTCCATTCCTATTATTCGAGAAAGAGAGAAAAGGCTTATTGAATCGGTTGATACGAGACAGTAATTCTTAACGATAAGACACAGATTACGTAGCTCGATGGATCATGACCGGTGGGAGAGGTGAGACAGACGACCTCGAGACCCAGAGGATCATGACTACTTAAATCGGTCGGTGAGTGATCGACTGTTCCATTTCTTTCTTCTTCTTCTTCTTCTTCTTCTTTTTTTTATTTTTCTTTTTTTTTTTTGATGGGAGATGTATGACGATGATGATGATCTTGATAAGCCGATGGAGCGTACTTCCTCGTACGGCTTTTGAGGCGCTTGGACATCTGTGGTTCTGCAAGGTCCTTGTGCTTGGGTTTTTTTTTTTTTTTTTTTTTTTTTTTGGCGGGGGGCTTGGATTAGGATGGCAAGTAGGTTGGACCCGTCTCGGGGAGGCCGGCCTGCTTGCTTACGCTTGCAAGTTTGATCTCCTTGGGAATCGAATCAAATACCACTACCACCCTTCTCAAGCATCCCTCGAATTCAAAATTGTATGCGGAAAAAAATAATAATATAAACACTAAGAAAGAAAAGGTCTGATCAAGTCTAATCTTCGATCTTGTTTTTGGCCCGAGTTAAAAATACTACGAAACTAGAATTTCAAAAAAAAAAAAAAAAAAAAAAAACAAAGAGAGAGGGAAGAGGGAAGAAAAAGAAACAATTGTGAGGAAGATTGAAATGGAGGATGATGGGAAAAAATACGAAAAAAAGAGGGCAGTTGCACAAAATGGTGATAAAGAATAACAAATAAGATTCCAAAAGATGAGAAAATTTGACACGATTTCAAATAAAAATCAAAAATAAAACAAACAAATTGGAGAGGAATGAAACAAAAAAAAAAGAATATGGGACAACCAGGCCATTGAGAAAATAAATATGGGCCCAGGCTGAACCTCAAAGAAGTTCAAAATTCCAGCTGCCACAGTTTTTGGTGATGGCTCAGGTTCATCCTGCAGAGAACATTGGAAAGATGTGACCCCCCCCTTCAAACATGTCAAAATGTGTGTGTGTGTGTGGGTGGGTGGGGGGGGGGGGCATAACCTTCTGCTGAGTGGGAAATTGATGAAAGATGTATTTCACTAGAAATCTGCTTTCAAATTTTTTAATCTTCATTTATTTATGATTTCTTTTAAAATTTATTTTAAGGTTCTAAACCTTTCTTGGGATGTGAAGCCACACTCCAAAGAATCACTTTATTTTTTATTTTTTTATTTTTTTAGGGCATCAAATTTTTCATGCCCCCAAACCTGGAATTCACACAGTTTTGATGTCACCAGAATGTACCCCAACGTTCCTGATACATGCCATAAACCTAGAAAAGACAAAGTTTTTGGGTGTTCTCAAGGGAAAAAAAGGGGGGGGATGGATAGGCATCTCAAACCCCCTGTGAAATACTTTTGACCGATTTTGGCCATTTTTAAGGCCTTCAAAATTGCCCTCAAAAAACTGAAAAAAAAAAACATTTCACGTCTCAAATCTTTCACATTCTTGATTTTTTTTTTCCCTTGATTATTTTGTGGAATATGAAGAGACAAAAAGTTTAAAATTATGCCATGCCATTCAATCATAATACTTTCAGAATTTTAGCACTTCATTTTCCCACCTAAAAATTGGATTTACATCAAAAATAAGACATTATTTTCAATTTTTTTTTTTTTTAATTTTTTTTTTTTCATATTTTTTTTTCATGAGATTTTCCAAATTTTGAGCTTGAAGTCTTTAAGTGAGCATTGAAAAGGGCCAAAAAAAAAAAAAATTTGGGGATTTTCAGGATAAATTATTTACCTCAGAATAATTGATGCATCTTCAACAATAATGGGAAGTGTCTGTTTTGGGGTGCGTCTTGAAGCCATTGCTGATGCTATTTTGATTCTTTTTATGGAAAAAATGAGTGCAAAGTTTTGAAATGCACTTCAAATGAAACAAAAAGATTTTTTTTCATGTTTTTTTTTTTTTAACCTTGTTTTAGCCCTCAAATGTCTAACCTCAAAATACCATGTTTGGAAGAATGAACTTTTTGAAGAATTTGTTAAATTGCACCCAGGAGAACAACATTTTTAACTTGGAGAAATGATGAAACTGCTAAAAGGGAGACCAACTGAATCCCATTCAAGAAAACCTATCAAAGAAAGAAAGGAAAATTTGTGGAAGACCCGAGAAAGCCCCCAATAAAAGCAAAAGATTTTCTCAGCATTCATCTAAGAGGGATCCATCATGGTTTGAATATGTTGAAGTACATAAGAGAAGAGGAAGACCAAGAAAGCACCAAGTGTTTAATTCAATGGACAGTTTTTTTTTTCTGTTTTTTTTATCTCTTCCTGTTGGATTGATTTTAACAGCATATGGTTGGAAATTGGTTTTCTCTAATTTCAGACTCTGAGGAAAATGAAAGGAAAGGAAGACCGTGAAAAGGCCAAGGGAAAAAAAAAACAGGAATCAGAGGAAGAGGTGATTTTTTTTTTGTAATCAGGCTAAAATTGCACTTTGAACAGGATGAGTTTATAACAGAAGAGGAATTGAGTGAAGAAGAAGTCAAAGATCTTGAAGAATTGGATATAATGTAGACCGTTAGTAATTTTCTTTTTGGGTGGGGGTGATCAGGATTGTTTTTCTAGTTTCCATTTATTTTCATATTCTCATTTGTCACTCAGAGGTCAGGAACCATCATCAATAAGAGGGTTGTTTCACAGAATTTGAGTCCTAGGACTTTGAAGAGGATCAAGAGAAGAAAACAACAAGATGAGGATGAAGAAACTTATAGGCCTCCAGCAAATCCAATCTCTGCTCCCACAGCTACAGCCTTTGAAACTGAAAAGTTGAATAAATTTCTGAATTAATCTTGCTTTATGTTTCATTTTTTAACCCCTCATTCTTTGGGATGAAGTTCAAAAAATTTTCTTTTTCATCTTCAGATAATTTTGATGTGGTGGCTTTTGATAAAGTCAGTATGAATTGGTTTTTTTTTTCATTCCATCTTAAATAATACTCATCTTTTTTTCCTTAGTATCCATACAAAAATTTCATTTTTCCAAAGGCAGCCATACCAAAAATTTCACATGTTCAAGATGTGATGGGTGACGGGAACTGTAGGTTTTGATCAGTGGAAGTTAATTTGGGATGTAAATCTGAAGATTGGAGTTCAATACATCAGGAAATGATCAAGGAAATGGAATCAAACTCTCTCTTGAAGTATGAAAACTTTATGGATAAATTCTGGGATGAAAATTTTGACAACACAACAAAACACATCATCCACACTTCTGGATCTGCCCCTCAAATTTACTGGATGAAATTCCCTTGCCATGTTTTCCTGCTTGCAGGTACATAGAATAGGCCAGTGGTACTTTAATCTAAGTTGATGCCATCAACTTATTTGCCCCTCAATTACCTTCCCACTTCCAATTCTCAAACATCTCCCATATGTTTAATTATTTTTGAATATTTTCAGCACATAGTTTCTTTCCACCATAATTCTGAACTGTGGCCAGCTTCCCAATTAGATCACCTTTGGAAGGCTTTTGCTAGCAAGGAATCACAAAAATGGGAAGGTTTGATTCATAATAACTTGGAGCTTTGTTTGAAGATTTTTTTTCCTGGTAGTAGAAATAATAAGATAGTAAAAATTGATCTTGATATTGAACTGTTTTTTTTCTCAATCTTTCATTTTTTTCTCTATTGATTATTGACTAATTGATTTAGAGAAAAAAAAACCACTCTTGTGTTTTCAATTATGAATTAATTGGGAAAAGATAAGCTTAAAAAACCCTGAATGATTTTTTGGGCCCTTCTCAATTCCCACTAAAAGACTGCAAACTGAAAATTTGTAAAATCTCATGGAAAAATCACAAAAAAAAAAAACAAAAAAAATTGAACATAATGTCTTTTTTTTTTATTTATGTAAATCCTATTTTCTGGCAGGAAAATGAAGTACTAAAATTCTGAAAAAATTAAAATTGAGATGGCATGGCATATCTTGAAACTTTTTGTCTCTTCAGATTTTGCACAATAATCAAGGAAAAAAAAATCAAGAATTTGAAAAGATTTGAGATGTGGTGCATTTTTTTTCTTTTTTTCTTTTTTTATTTTAAGTTTTTTTGAGGGCAATTTTGAAGGCCTTGGAAATCACCAATATTATTTTTCAAAATTATTTTTCAGGGGTATGAGATGTCTCTTCATCCCTTAGTAATTTTTTTTTTGAAACCTCCAAAAACTGCATTTTTTCCAGGTTTAACATGTGTATTGGGGATGTTGGGGGATGTTGTGGTGAATTTAAAACCACATGAATTCCAGGTTTGGCGGGCATGAAAAATTCAATGCCCTATTATTTTTTATTTATCAATCTTTATATTGTGGATGAATCCAAGCCTTTGAAGGTTTTTTATTTTTTATTTTTTTTTTTAAAAAATTCAAAATGTATGAATATATCCTTGGTTTTGACTCAATTTGGAAAATTGACTATTAACAATGGTACACCTTGCAGAAAAACGTCATTCAGACCACTTTTGAAGTGTAGCAAACTCACAATAAAAATATTTGTGTAAAAAATTGTTTTTTTCTTTATTTTTTAAAGAAAAGAAAAGATCAAGAGATGGTGAAATTAGGTTAATCAATAAGAAATTTTAAAATGTTAGGGTGTATCAGAGTGAGAATTCACCATTAGAAACCTGCAATTTGTTTGATTTTTTCTGGCCAAACACACCATTCAAAATGTTGAGTTCCTGAAATAAACAAACAAAACCCTTCAACAGTGAATTTTGAAATGGTGATCATCATAGGAATTTTGTTATTTAAACATCAAACCTTCAATTATTGCATCATAATCCATTTTCATCCAAAACACCCAACCACCAGTGCACAGAAACCAATCATACCAAAATCAACATCCTCACTCCATCAAACCATACAACTCATCCCTTCAAATCATACCCATCATTATGACTCATCAAACTATTCAATCTTAGCACTCATAAAACTCTTCAACTTAAGAATTTGCAAACCAACTTCTAGGAATAGCTTCTAGTCACACATGCAATCAATCTGAGTGAAGCTATGTTACTATTTGAATCTGATTCAAAATAAAGTCTGGAATCAAACTAGTTATCAAATGAATTCTCTATTGACAAGGAATTAATTAGTCTTCAGAATACAGATGGTGCACCATCCTATTTAAAAAATAAAAATTAAAAAAAAGCTTCATATCCTTCCTTAACTAAGGTTTCACCACAACAAATTTCTTGAATTGATTTTGTATCATTACCAAAGCTTTGGAGATGATCTAAATCCATCATATCTTCCATAATGAATCTTACAACCATCCATGTGATCCTAATATCCAACTGGATTTTTTTCTTTCTAGATTGAGCTAAAGTGGGAATTTATAATATTTTGATTCCTTAGAAAAACCTTTATTGATTGGGTTATGGAACAGTCCACTCATGTATCAAAAAATTGAGCACTTCTATCTTAGGTTTTCAACTCTTAGTCCTTCTATTGCCAAATACAGAACAGAACAAGGAAATATCTCAGGAAACAGGAACAGAATTATTTCCAGGATTTATCGGCTTTGCTGATGGTACCAACATCCCCTTGAGTAAAAAACATAAAATTGATGGCAACCACTATTTTGATTGGAAGAAAAGGGAAATCTGTTCTGATATTCAAGAATAGGCTTCATAAAAAACTGAAAAAAACATGGTTCCTTTTTTTATGAGGTTCTGTTTGGCAACCAGGGTGTAACTTGTGTTGCCATACCAAAAAAAATTCACAACCTGTATGTCCCAGATGTGACATAAAGGGTGGTTTCAAAACTTGTATGTGAGCATGTGCATTGCCATGAACACTGTATGTTGCAGCCCACAATCCCAATGGGGTGGGAAATACAGCCTTGAAACTGTATATCTGCTACTTGCATGCCCTTCACCGTCCCCCCACCACCTAATATTGTTAAAAGTTTTTTTTCTCAATTTTTTTTTTCTTCTTATACTAATGATCCATTGATATTTTTATTCATAGGATAGATCCTCCACCTTCAACCCAACCACCACAACCAAAGCCACCAGTATCCCAATTGAAATTGAATTCTTTAAATGACCAAGACTTCCTGCAATCTTACAACAAGTAACACAGCCTGCACCCAAGCAGATTCAATTTTTGCAAGGATTTGGTTTGGAGGGCAATCACAAAGGATCTTGAAGGAACCAAGGAACTGGGAAGAAAATCCAAGAATGGATTGGCCTATCAATCACGTTTAAACTTCCTCCAGGCCCAGTACAGCAAGGTCAAGCAGTTATGCAACCTTAGTGGGGCCAGGTGGGATCAGGTAACTCAATCCATTGAGCTTCCAGATGAGCAATGGGCCCATCTGGAAAAAAAAAGCAATGTATGTATTTTTTTTTTGAAGAAAGAACCTTCTTTGTTGATTTTTTTTTGCTTTTCTCTTTTTCTTTTCTTTTTCTTTTTCTTTTTTTTAGTTTGAGCGCAACAAGAAACTGGTTACATGGAGAGTTAATTCATTCCCTCTCTAAAATATGTTGGCTTCTTTCATGCATGGAAAGAAAGTCATGGGGTTTTCAAGTACCAACTTGGACATCCCCTCAAGCCCATTGTTGGCCAACATGTCAATTCATCCATTGGGGAGCCCACCGTCATCCAATGATGAAGGTTCACTGGTAAACACTCAAGGACAAATGGTAAGAAAAAAAAGGAATCACCTGGAGATGGCCAAAAGAACAAACCAGGTGATCAAAAGCACCCTCAAATCAATCCAACACAAATTATCTAGCCCAACTGGATTTTCTGATGCAATCCAGGCCCTTCAAAATGATCCCAGACTAACACCAACCAAAGTGATGGGGCCCAGCAAGGCATTTGCCTTGAAACAAGACCTGGCCAAGGTTTACCTAGCCTTGGCCCCTGACCTTCAAAGCAAATGGGTCAGAGAATTTATCCTGAATAATTAAAAAATTATATTTTTTCATCATTGTTTTCTTCTAAATAAAAAAATCTTGTCTTTTCTCCTTTCTGATTTTTTTCTTTTTTTCTTTTTTTTCTTTTGTGGGTTCTTTTGTTTTTTTTTTGTTTTTTTTTTGATATTTTTTTCATTATTTTTTCTTCTGAAGAAAAAAAATTCTTTTCTTTTCTTTTCTTTTCTTTTCTTTTATTTTCTTTTCTTTTCTTTTCTTTTCTTTTCTTTTCTTTTCTTTTCTTTTCTTTTCATTTCATTTCTTTTCTTTTCTTTTCTTTTCTTTTCTTTTCTTTTCTTTTCTTTTCTTTTCTTTTCTTTTCTTTTCTTTTCTTTTCTTTTCTTTTCTTTTCTTTTCTTTTCTTTTCTTTTCTTTTCTTTTCTTTTCTTTTCTTTTCTTTTCTTTTCTTTTCTTTTCTTTTCTTTTCTTTTCTTTTCTTTTCTTTTCTTTTCTTTTCTTTTCTTTTCTTTTCTTTTCTTTTTTTTTCTTTTCTTTTCTTTTCTTTTCTTTTCTTTTCTTTTCTTTTCTTTTCTTTTCTTTTCTTTTCTTTTCTTTTCTTTTCTTTTCTTTTCTTTTCTTTTCTTTTCTTTTCTTTTCTTTTCTTTTCTTTTCTTTTCTTTTCTTTTCTTTTCTTTTCTTTTCTTTTCTTTTCTTTTCTTTTCTTTTTTTGTCATTATTATTTATTTTTTGGGTTCTTTTGTTTTTTTTTTTTACTTTTTTTTTATTAATTTTTTTAATGGTAACATGAGCTAAAAGCATTTGAGAGTTAAAATGAGGGAAAAATATCAGAAAAAACCGAGTAATATTGAGTAGGAAAATCATTTTTAATTCCTATTTGAATTTATATGGGAAATTTGAGAAATAATCAAGGAATGCTGAGCCAAAGAATTCAAGTTATAATTTCTATTGAAAATTTCAGAATTAATTGAGTAATCAAAAAAAATTTGTGATTTTATTTTCTTTTAAAATTTGAGAAATCATTAATTGAGTAATATTTTGTGTCAATTTAATTTCTAATTTCTGTTTTTGGGTCATTTGAGTTTCTATTTTCTGTTTTACTTGAAAAATTAAACATTAACATAATTTAAATGACTTTTTTAACTTTTCCACATTTTGGCTACAATGGCATCTATCTTTTGGGATGCCCTCTTGGTTTCTGCATCTGTCATTCCTAAACTGAATCCATAATTATCTTGAGTTAAATTAAATTGAGTAATTAGCTCTTGATTCATTGTCTCAAAAGATTGATCTTCTAGATGGTCTTCATCTTCTGGCAATTCTGGGCAAGTCTTTTTGATGAAATTGTGGAAGAACATCATACAAGTGATCATTTTTGATTGTAAATCAGGTGGATATTCACTTCATATGGCCATAACCTTGAATTTCCTTTTGATGACACCAAAGATCCTCTCAATTAAATTCCTTGCTGAAGAATGGCAAAGTTTGAATAATTCTTCTCTATTTTTGGGTCTAAAAAAAAGGGTGATGATAAATTCAGGAATCAAATGGGCTGTGTGGCACACTACACAACAACAATTGAGTTGTGTAGCCTCTACAAAAATTGACTGTAGTTGTGTGGGGTTTTACATGACTCAAATTTAGTTTTTTTCACTGCCACATGACTACAGGCATTGTGGGCCAAAAAAAAAAAATCAAAACAAAAATAAAAACCAAAAAAATTGAATAAAAAATCAAAAAAAAAAGAGAAATCAACCAAAAAATCACAAAAGGTGATTTTTGGGTTAAGATGAATAAAGAAATTAATTAATTATTAAATCAATCAATAAATAAATAAAGGGAGTTGGTGTTTTCACGCCCCCAAACCTGGAAATCACGCAGTTTGTATATCCCCACAACTTCCCCCAATGTTGCCAACACACGCAGTAAACCTGGAAAAAACACGGTTTTTGGGGGTTGTAAAAAAAATTAGGGGATAGGAGGGCATCTCAAACCCCTGTAGAATAAATCTGAAGAATTTAGGGCATTTTCAAGGCCTTCAAAATTTCCCTCAAAAAACTGAAAAAAAATGCTCCACATCTCAAATCCTTTCACATTTTTAATTTTTTTAATTTGATTATTTTGAGAAATCTGAAGAGGAAAAAAGTTTTCAAATATGGCAGGCCATTCAATTATAATGTTTCCCAAATTTTAGTACTTCACTTTCCTGCCAGAAAATGGGATTTACATTAATAATGAGAAATTGTGTTCAAATTTTTTTTGTTATTTCTCCATGAGATTTTCCAAATTTTCAGTTTGCATTATTTTAGTGAGAATTGCAAAGGGCCCAAAAAAATTATCAGGGGATTTTTTTGTAGCTTATCTTTTGCCAAAGAATTCATAATTGAAAACAAAAAAGTGGCGTTTTTTGCTCTAAATCAATGATTAAAAAAACAAAATATGAAAAATTGATAAAAAACCAGCAAAATGATTGAATCAAGATCAATTTGTACTACTTTATTTTTACTACCAGGAAACAAAATCTTCAAACCAAGTTCCAAGTTATTATGAATCAAATCTTCCCATTTTTTTGATTCCTTGTTAGAAAAAACCTTTCAAAGAGGATCTAATTGGGGAGCTAGCCACAGTTCAGAATTATGGTGGAAAGAAACTATGTGCTGAAAATATTCCAAAATAATTAAACATATGGGAGATGTTTGAGGATTGGAAGTTGGAGGGTAATTGAGGGGCAAATAAGTTGATGGCATAAACTCAGATAAAAGTACCACTGGCCTATTGTATGTATCTGCAAGCAGGAAAACATGGCAAGTGAAGTTTATTGAGTAAATTTGAGGGGCAGGTCCAGAAGTTTGGTTGAGATGTTTTCTTTCTTTGTCAAAATTTTCATCCCAGACTTGATCCATGAATTTTTCATCCTTGAATATAGAGATTGATTCCATTTCCTTGATCATTTCCTGATGTATTGAGCTCCAAACTTCAGATTTACAGCCCGAATTAATTGCTACTGATCTGAATCCACAGTTCCCATCACCAAGCACATTTTTTACACATGAAATTTGTGGTATGGCTGTCTCTGGGAAAATGAAATTTGGTATTGATACTAAGGAAAAAAAGATGAGTATTATTTAAGATGACATGAAAAAAAAAAACAAGTCATACTCAATTTATCAATAGCCACAGCTTCAAAATTATCAGAAGATGAAAAAGAAAATGTTGTGACCTTCATCTCCAAAAAAAGGGGTTAATAAGTGAATCATAAAGCAAGATCAACTCAGAATTTCTTTCACCTTTTCAGTTTCAGAAGCTGTATCTGTGGGAGCAAAGATTAGATTCCCTGGAGGCCTATAAGCATCTTCATCTTCATTGTGTTGTTTTCTTCTCTTGATACTCTTCAAAGTCCTAGGACTAAAATTCTGTGAAACAACCCCCTTATTGATGATGGTTCCTGACCTCTGAGTGACAAATGAAAATATGAAAATAAATGGAAACTAGAAAAAAAATCCTGATCCCCCCAACCAAAAAGAAAATTACTAATGGTCTTTATTATATCCAATTATCCAAGATCTTTGAGCTCTTCTCCACTCAATTCATCTTTTGTTATAAACTCATCCTGTTCAAAATGCAATGTTAGCCTAATTAAAAAAAACCTTTTCCTCTAATTCCTTTTTCTTTTTTCCCTTGGCCTTTTCATGGTGTTCCTTTCATTTCATTTTCCTCAGATTCTGAAATTAGAGAAAACCAATTTCAAATCATATGCTTTTAAGAAAAATTCAACAGAAAGGGATGAAAAAATCATGAAAAGTAAAAACTAACCATTAAATTAACCACTTGGTGCTTCCTTGGTCTTCCTCCTCTATTAGGTACTTCAACATATTCAAACCAAGATGGATGCCTCTTAGATGAATGCTGAGAAAATATTTTGCTTTTATTGGGGGTTTCTTTTGGTCTTCCACAAATTTTTCTTTCTTCCTTTGATAGTATTTCTTGAATGGAGTCAGTTGATCCTTCCCTTTTCACAGTTTCATCATTTCTCCAAGGTAAAAAATTTGTCCTCCTGGGTGCAATTTAAGGAATTCTTCAAAGAGTTCATTCTAAAACCAGTGTATTTTGGTTGATTGGGAAGGTGATTGATGAGATTATTAAGAAGTTTGGAATGACCCCTTCTCAACAAGCTATGAATAAATCTAAAATAAAAGAAAAAACTTCAGAAATCAATGTTAGAATTATTTTTTTATCCAAGAAAAGAAAAAATACTGCAATAGGAGGTTTGACATGCCACTTGGAATGAAAATCATCAAGAAAAAATTGTTGCTTCTTGAGATTGGACTTCTTCACTTGGTTTTCACAAGGAATTCCCATTAAAGAACAATAATCACAATCAGAACAGGTGGTTGATTTTTCTGCTGAAATGTGAAAGGAATGAAAAATCTTGAGAGAATAGTGGCTTATTTTTCCTCAGAGATGTTCAACACAATATGGGAGACCAATCAAGTTCTTGAAGTCTTGCTGAGAAGTTTCAATGGTAGTTTAATGGAGTTGAATTGAAACTGAATGATATATTTGGTGAAATAAATCAGAAAAGGAACCAGAAGAAGTTGTGATAAATTGTTTGACATAAGAGTGAAGCCCTTCTATCCTAGATGTAATGGTATTTCCAAAATTCAGGTTCCTGTTTGCAGCATATGAAATGAGTTTTCTTTTTAGAGGAAGCCAGTTTTCAAGAAGGCAGTCAGAAGTTGGGGGATTCCAAACTACAGTCAGTTTGGTAAAATTATCTTGATAAGAATTTTCACCTTTGGATTTGACCAGCATATTCCAGTGTTTTCTGAATATCATCCATTCTACTTCAGATTTAAAGTGTTTTCTACAATTTGTTTGAATGTTTTTGAAGATATGCCAAACACAGAGTAAATGAAAAGAGTTGGGAAATAAAGTTTCAATGGAATGAATCAGGGCTTGCTCTTTGTCAGTCACAATGACTTTGGGTTCTTCATTTCCTAATAATTTATGAAATCAATTGAGAGCCCATTTAAAGTCCCCCTTTCTTTCTTGGGAAAGGAAACAGGAACCAACAGAGAATGTTCTAGCACAATTGTTGACCCCAAAAGCGTGAAGAAGAGGCATGGAAAATTATTTGGTTTTCTAGGTCAAGTCCATCATCAATACTGATGGAAAGAGTTTGATTAATTTGATAGAATCTGGGTGAGAAATGAATAAATAACTAATTTGGCCATTTTTATTGTGGTTTCATATTTAAAAGAAGAGTTTATTAATTCCATTGTTAAGGCTCTATGGGTGACTTACCTTCCATTTTTTCTTTTTTTTCTTTTTGATCTTTTGTCATAGATTGTACTAAGGTTGTGTGAGCAGGAAAATCAGAGGACTGCATTAAGGAAGTAAGAATTTTCAGGGGAGGAACCCCAGCTTTGGTTAAAGAATTGACCATATCCTCTTGATCACCCTGAATCCTTCTATGAACTGGACGGGTGGATGGATCAGTTGATGGTGGATGATTGTGATCATGGAATTGGATTTTTATTTCCCAAAGACCAGACCTCTTTTAAAAGCTTCCAGAGAATTTGAAGGGACAGTTTGTTTATCTAGTTGATGAAATTTCTTTTTTATCCAAATTGGGTTTATATTGTTATAGTTATGGCCAGGAATTAGCTTAGGGAAATGAGCAGTATTTAAAGCAAAAGAAATGCTGGACACCTTGTGTTAATAATTGCTTGATGGGCTCTCACAAATGGGGCAAAAAATTGGATGATATTGTTGATGAATTCAATTGGATGATGAATGGATTATGGAAAACAGCAGGGAGAAGAGCTCCTTAAGTACAAAATATTGGCCTCTTGTGAGCCCATGATACAACAAGCCAAAAGGAAAATTTTCCGCCCCAAAAAGAGCTCTACAGGCTCTACAGGCCTTGTTACTTGGTTTGGGCTACATCAGCCCACATGGCATCAGTCCCTGTACCCTTACAACCAGCCTATTCCAGTTGTTTTTGGTGGTTCGACCTCAATGGGGCTGAACCAGCCCCTGTGCTGTTCAATCCCTGGCTGGTTGTCCGTTAAAACTAGCCCTGTTACTTATCTTAGCACTTGTAAAGCCCTGGCCCCTCATATGGGCCAGGTGGGACCCAGGACTCACCTGAGTCTGACCAAAATCTCACCTGGGGGGGGTGTGTAACCGGCGGACATGCCGCCCCCTCCTCTTTCTCTCAAATCCCTGGAGGGGGTGGTCAAATCCCCCTACCAGGGGACCTGGGGGTCAATACCCCCCAGGGCATTGCTACGGTAAGTGGTCTGGGGGGTGGTCAGGTCCCATCCAGCCTGTTGCTCCTCCCCCTTGGTAAAGGGGGGGGGGGAGAGCGCCCCTTCAGTGGTGGGGGGGTGGTCAATTCCCCCCCACCACCGGTTGCCTCAATGAAACCGGCCTGGCCACCTCTTTTGGTGGGGGGGTGATCAAGTCCCCCCCACCATGACCGGTTGCTGGCTGGTTACAACCAGCCAGCCCCATGGCCGCCACCCAGCGCGGCAGCTGCAACAATGGCCCCGCGCGGGCTGTTGGGCCCCATAGACGGGCCAAAGGCAAAAACCGCAGTCCCAAGCGGGCCGCGACACGGGCAGCGGCTCCAAGCGGGCCGCGATGCGGGCGGCAGACCCAAACGGGCTGGGACACAGGCGGCAGCCCCAATGGGCATGCCCCAAGCCCAAAAACCAAGTAAAACATACTTTGGCGGGCCAGCCCGTCTGGCCAAGTATGTCCAAAATAAACCTTGGGCCCAATTATGCCCATACAAGCCCATCTGTCTGTATTTTCCCATATCCCCCACTGGGCCCGTTAGGGCCCATGTACCAATGAGCCTGTTTCACGCGTTTTGAGGCCAGTTTCCCCAAGTCAGTCACATCCACACAGGCCTGTATGGTCTGTGTGAGTGTCCAATGGGCTGCAGAGGCCCATATGTGCATCCCATTTGGATTACACTTATACGTAACACACGCGTAAGTGCATAAGTATTTTAACACATTTGACCTCTCCTAATTATATCCTAAAGCAAGAAAAGTTTTTGCCAACCTACCTTCATCCTTTTGGGTGTCTTGCCTGGTACAAAGTACCCAAACAAAACAGGCAGAAACCTCACCCCAAGCTCATCCCTCCATCCTCCTGTCCTATCTTTATCAAGGAAAGGGGTATTGTCTCTTGGATCTCAGGAAAAAAAAATTGTGAAATCAAGAGACTGCATTTTGAACAACACCTTATTTCCTTATGGATCCGCTACCCAGGACGCAAGTGAAGATCATTTCCCCGTCTGCTCTGAATTGCTTTGGACTTATTTTTCATCTTATCCCTGTCCTTTCTTTTTTCCTCTTTCCCCCCTATCCTTCCAGTCCATCCATCTTCCCCCCAACCCCCCGTTTCTGATATTGTATCTCCATCATCAATCACACCTCCTGCCACAAATAATCCCTCCCCAAAGCCCCCCTTCCCAGTCTCTTCCATCCTCTAATCCCTGTGGTGTTGCTCCACCCTGCCCTTCCAGTCCAGCTACTTCCCCCAAATCTGTGGCTATCCCCTCCACACCACCACACCATCAGCCCATGCCCCTTCAAAAAATCTGTATTTCCTCCTCCCATGTCCCCACCCTCTCTCCCCCTTGTCTTTAGCTCCCCACCTCCCTCCCCTTCTTCTCATCCCCATTTTCTTTCTACCTCCCCTCCCCATCCTCCTTTTTTCTCAACCAGGCACATTCACCCTCCATCACACTTTGGACACTACTCCAAATCTGCAACAGTCAAGGACAATCTCACCGCACCAAAGAATTGGAAATAACTGATGAAATCATACCATTGGCATTGGTGGATTGCCTCTGCGCAGGAAGAAATTTCTTCCCTTCCTGGCATGAGAACTTGGGTCCTGGTACCTCCTCCTCAAGGTTGCAGAGTCATATTTTTCAAATGGGTCTTTAAAGTCAAGCCATTCACAGAAGATTTAATAATAAAACTCAAAGATTGTCTGGTTGCAATGGGTTTCTCTCAGGTCCGCAGACTGGATTTCTAAAAAGTATTTAATCCAACTCTTTGCCTAGAAACCCTCCATCTCCTTTGAAGTCTCCTGGGAAACAAGGGCTGGGTTAGGTGCTAATTCAATTTCAAAACCACTTTTCTGAACAGTCATCTGGATGAACCGGCTTACATGTCTCAAGCCCCTAGCTTTGAGGACCCAAATTGAGCAGACTGGGTCTGTAAATTATCCAGGGCCATATATGGGCTAAATAAATCCCCACATCAATGGAACATTGAGCTGAAATTGGCCCTTCTTGCCCTTGGTCTGTCCAAATTGTTGTACAACCCTTCTCTCTACTTCAAATTTTCTAACGGCTCCCTTGTTGGCGCTATTACTGCGCATGTGGCCAATCTGGCTGTTTTTGGCACCTTGGATTTTTTCACCTCCTTCATCTCTGACATTGGAGACTACTTCTCAATTGGTGCCAACAAAGATCTTTCTCTCTTTCTATCCATCTCCATCAATTGGGAAATGGCTAACTGCACTGTTTCCATTGGTAAAGATCACTAAATTTCCTCTGTTGTCTCCTCCTGTCTATCCTTGTCTCCTGCTAGTGTCTACTCCTGTCTATCCTTGTCTCCTGATAGTTTCTCCTCCCCAACTGACACATGCTTTAAACTACTATCCAAGCGCCCCTTGGGCATTCCCATGTCTCATCCACAGTACAATCAACTCATCGGCTCCTTGCTCTGGATCTCTCAGTGCACTTTTCCAGAAGTCCCCTTTGATTTCAAGAAACCCTCTCAATTCATAAAAGACCCATCAATCAATCATTGGAATGCAGCTCTTTGTATACAGTGCTATCTCCATGCAAAAAAGACCCTGCTTCTCACTCTTGGGGGTGACAATCTCACTCTAGCCGGCTACTCCGACTCTGACTGGGCCAAATATTGCAACAACCAACATTCTATCTCCGGCTACAGGTTTTGCCTCTGCTCTGGCCCAAGCAACTGGAGGTTGAAACAGCAACAGAACTTCTCTCTCTCCAGCTCCAAATAAGAGTACAAGTCTCTCTCAGACTCCTGCAAAGAAGGCCTGTCGCTGCAGAACATTCTGTGTGAAATTTTCCTGCGTGATAACTCACCAGTCCCCCTTTTTGTTAATAAAAAAGGGGCCAAAGCCCTTGAAAATAATCCCAAGCATCATTCCTGGACAAAAAACATGGATGCAAATCACCATTTTATTTTGAATGTGTGTCCTGCAATTTTTTTGAAGTTCAGCATGTAGGAACAAAGGGTATGGTTGCGGATATGCTAACCAAGCCACTTGCCAATTTTCTTCTAAACACTCATCAATGCCTCTTCAGTCTCACTGGAAATGGTTAGAAAGGGGGTTTGTTGGAGTATATTGCATTCTCCATGTCCTTTTTGCTCTATCTGTCTTTCTTCTTCTTCCACTGTTTTCCCTATCTCTGTTTCTCCATTATCTCTGCCTTCTTTCTCTTTCTTACCTCTATCCCTTATCTCTGCTTTCACATGTCAAACTCTGAACATGTCTCAAAAAAATCTCCTCTCAATCTCTAGACTTTCCCCTTACACATTCCCTGTTCTTCATATTCAATATTCATTAATATCTTGTCATGTTACCTCATGTGTGACATCTCAACTCTTTGTGTCTACCTGAGGGCAGATTTTGGGCAAAGTAGAAGGTCTCTCTTTTCTCATCCTTCTACTTTATGCTTTCACTCTGTTATCCCTCAGGTAAGCTTTTTTGGTCTCATCATGTACTCTATTTTTGTTCCATTCTCTTTATCCTTAACTCATGAAATAATCATCCTTATACTTTCTTCTTTCACTCTGTTATCCCTCAGCTCAACAGCTTATTCATATAAAAGAGCCCAAAAATGCGGACCTACCCCAAAAAGGGGTTTAAACATAGGATTTTGAGGTTAAACATTTGAGGGCAAAAGCAAGGTCCAAAAAATATGAAAAAGGTATATTTGTGCTTCATTTGAAGTGAATTTTCAAAACTTTAAACTCAGTTTTTCCATAAAAATAATCAAAATAGTATTAGAAATTGCTTCAAAAAGCACCCCAAAACAGACACTTCCCATCATTGTTGTAGATGAATCAATTTTTTTGGGGTGAATAATTGATTCTTAAAATCCCCAAATCATTATTTTGGGCCCTTCAAAATGCCCACCAAAATACTGAAAATTGAAAATTTGGAAAATCACATTGAAAAATAAAAAAAATTGAAAATAATGTCTCATTTTAAGGTAAATCCCATTTTCTGACGGGAAAGTGAAGTACTAAAATTCTGAAAAAATTATAATCAAATGGCCTGCAATATTTGAAAACTTTTTTTCCCTTCAGATTTTTCAAAATAATCAAAGAAAAAAGATTAAAAATGTGAAAGGATTTGAGACATGGAGAATTTTTTTTTTTTTTTTTCAGTTTTTTGAGGGAAATTTTGAAGGCCTTGTGAATTCATGAAAAAATAAATGGTGTTTGGAACAACCCATTTGACGCTTTTATGGCCCCTCATGCGTCAATTGGGCCGTTTAGGGCCCTACACAACTGCCACATGACTCGGAGTTGTGAATTTATCATAACTCAAAACAAAATGAAAATTTAATCAAAAATTAATACCAAAATTGAGAATCAAAAAAAGATTCAAAAAAAAAAAAATTAAAAAAATTAGGATGATGTTAAATTCACGGCTCCAGTCGTGTGGGAGCCGTGTAGGGCCCCACACGGCCTGTGGGGGTTGTTTAGGGCCCCACATGGCCTGTGGGAGTTTTGTAGGGCCCCACACAGCCTGTGGGAGTTGTGTAGGGCCCCTCAACACGTGGGGGCCCATACACTACTCCATATAATTTATAATTTATAATTTATAATTTATAATTTATGATTTATTATTTATTGATTATTGATTATTGATTATTTATTATTTATTATTTATTATTTATTATTTATAATTTATTATTTATTATTTATTATTTATTATTTATTATTTATTATTTATTATTTATTATTTATTATTTATTATTTATTATTTATTATTTATTATTTATTATTTATTATTTATTATTTATTATTTATTATTTATTATTTATTATTTATTATTTATTATTTATTATTTATTATTTATTATTTATTATTTATTATTTATTATTTATTATTTATTATTTATTATTTATTATTTATTATTTATTATTTATTATTTATTATTTATTATTTATTATTTATTATTTATTATTTATTATTTATTATTTATTATTTATTATTTATTATTTATTATTTATTATTTATTATTTATTATTTATTATTTATTATTTATTATTTATTATTTATTATTTATTATTTATTATTTATTATTTATTATTTATTATTTATTATTTATTATTTATTATTTATTATTTATTATTTATTATTTATTATTTATTATTTATTATTTATTATTTATTATTTATTATTTATTATTTATTATTTTTTATTTATTATTTATTATTTATTATTTATTATTTATTATTTATTATTTATTATTTATTATTTATTATTTATTATTTATTATTGATTATTGATTATTTATTATTTATTATTTATTATTTATTATTTATTATTTATTATTTATTATTTATTATTTATTATTTATTATTTATTATTTATTATTTATTATTTATTATTTATTATTTATTATTTATTATTTATTATTTATTATTTATTATTTATTATTTATTATTTATTATTTATTATTTATTATTTATTATTTATTATTTATTATTTATTATTTATAATTTATTATTTATTATTTATTATTTATTATTTATTATTTATTATTTATTATTTATTATTTATTATTTATTATTTATTATTTATTATTTATTATTTATTATTTATTATTTATTATTTATTATTTATTATTTATTATTTATTATTTATTATTTATTATTTATTATTTATTATTTATTATTTATTATTTATTATTTATTATTTATTATTTATTATTTATTATTTATTATTTATTATTTATTATTTATTATTTATTATTTATTATTTATTATTTATTATTTATTATTTATTATTTATTATTTATTATTTATTATTTATTATTTATTATTTATTATTTATTATTTATTATTTATTATTTATTATTTATTATTTATTATTTATTATTTATTATTTATTATTTATTATTTATTATTTATTATTTATTATTTATTATTTATTATTTATTATTTATTATTTATTATTTATTATTTATTATTTATTATTTATTATTTATTATTTATTATTTATTATTTATTATTTATTATTTATTATTTATTATTTATTATTTATTATTTATTATTTATTATTTATTATTTATTATTTATTATTTATTATTTATTATTTATTATTTATTATTTATTATTTATTATTTATTATTTATTATTTATTATTTATTATTTATTATTTATTATTTATTATTTATTATTTATTATTTATTATTTATTATTTATTATTTATTATTTATTATTTATTATTTATTATTTATTATTTATTATTTATTATTTATTATTTATTATTTATTATTTATTATTTATTATTTATTATTTATTATTTATTATTTATTATTTATTATTTATTATTTATTATTTATTATTTATTATTTATTATTTATTATTTATTATTTATTATTTATTATTTATTATTTATTATTTATTATTTATTATTTATTATTTATTATTTATTATTTATTATTTATTATTTATTATTTATTATTTATTATTTATTATTTATTATTTATTATTTATTATTTATTATTTATTATTTATTATTTATTATTTATTATTTATTATTTATTATTTATTATTTATTATTTATTATTTATTATTTATTATTTATTATTTATTATTTATTATTTATTATTTATTATTTATTATTTATTATTTATTATTTATTATTTATTATTTATTATTTATTATTTATTATTTATTATTTATTATTTATTATTTATTATTTATTATTTATTATTTATTATTTATTATTTATTATTTATTATTTATTATTTATTATTTATTATTTATTATTTATTATTTATTATTTATTATTTATTATTTATTATTTATTATTTATTATTTATTATTTATTATTTCCTATTTATTATTTATTGTTTATTGTTTATTGTTTATTGTTTATTATTTATTATTTATTTTTTATTATTTAGTGGAGGCTACACAACTTGATTTTAGTTTTTTAGCGTGCTGTACAACTCAAATGGGATGTGTAGCATGCCACACAGTCCATTTGAGTTGTGTAGCATGCCACACGGCCCAGTTGAGCCGTGTAGCATGCCACACTGCTCAATCGAGTTGTGTAGGGTCCTACAAGGCCGATTGAGCCGTGTACACGACTCAAAGAGCCGTGTACAGGGTTGTGTATACAGCTCAATGAGCGGTGAATTTAAAATTACCCAAAAAATTAAGGTCAATTGTTTCCAACATTATCTCAATCTTCCAAATGATATGATATCTTATTCCTTGGTATCAAACCAGAAAAGTATCACACAGAGCAAAACCAGCATCCCCATAAAGTATTTTCCTTGAGGTATTTTGAGTAAGCTTTCTCTTGCAATTTTCCAAATTCTTCCATCTGAAACACTTTGTTCCCATCTAGCTAGAACAGAGGCAAATTCTATTTCAAAATTTCAATATTCAAAGACATTCTGTGAACAATTTCCTTTGTGGTCTATGAAGGTGTCTATTTTTGAAGCTGGAACCATGATTGAAATGTTAGTGCCATCTATTGCCCCAATACAGTCTTTGAAAAATGATCTGAATTTGGTATTTTCTGAGATGAAGGTGGAAACTGGAGTGTTCTCAGTGTGAAATGTAATAAATTGTTGAATAAGTTCTTGGTTGGAGACCAGGTTGATGACAAATTTGTATATTATTATAAAAATGTCAAATCAGTGAAAAATGGTTAACAAAACCTTACTGATTTCTTTTTTTTATTAAGATAAAAAATGATTACAATTAATAGAAAAAAATGAAAACTTTTTATTGTGATAAAAAACAATTAGAATTAATAGAAAAGAAAGTAAAAAATCTCACTTTGAGATGGTGGGGGCTGATCTTTGGAATATTTGCTGAAGTTTTCTATTGGAATTGCCAGTCAACAAAAAATAAAGAATAATGGCAAGTTTCTCTAAGGGAGAAACATAGGGTGATGATAAATTCACCTCCCAAATGAGCCATGTACATAAATTATTTGGGCTGTGTGGCATGCTACATGGATTTATTGTAGTTGTGTAGCTGCTGTACAACTCAAGTGTAGTCATGTGGCTCACACACAACGGCCTGGGCCATGTGGCATAATAAATAACTACATTTAGGTTGTGTGGGCTTTTAAACGGCTGGAATGTAGTTGTGTTGTGGGCCAAAAAAAATAAATAAAACAAATAAATAAAACAAATAAAAAGCTAAAATAAACTAAAAAAAAAACAAAAAAAAAAAAACAGAAATTAACCAAAATATCAAAAAATGTTGATTTGTTGGTTAAAACAAAACAAAAAAAAATATAATAAAAATAAGTATAATAATAATAATAATAAAATAAAACTGAAGAAAACCAAAACACCAAAAATTACATAAAAAATGAAAGAGTTTGTGGAGCAGCCCTAAAGTATAAGTGCCAAAAATTACAAGTTCAAATTGACTAGCCCTAAAGTGAAAGTGCCAAAAAATACAAGTTCAACTTGACAAGCCCTAAAGTTAAAACACCCAAAAAAAAGAAAAGTAACTTGACAAGCCCTAAAGTAAAAACACCACAAAAAAAGAGAAGTAACTTGAAAATCCCTAAAGTAAAAGTACCAAAAAAAAACAAGTTCAACTTGTGTTAAGCTGATCTCATCAAAAGAAGTAAAAATACTCTTTATGATGGGATCAGCCCAACACAAGTTGAACTGAATTACCAATAAAATCTCATTAAAAACACTAATCATTATGATGTTAACTCAAAACACTCAACATAATGCTGTCCAAAATGTGATAACACTTTATATTAATAGAATTACAATTAGCTGCATCAGAATTAAAAGTCATATGGGAACCCAATGATGAAATGAACTCTATAATTTAAGCCTCTAATCTAGAATAAACATGCAGTTGATCTTTGACATGATCAACCCAACCAGAAGCTTTCTTTGAATTGAAAGCAGAGGGTTTTGCTACAATGAAGAGGATTGGAATCATTTCTCCCTCAAGTAATAATATTAAACAGTGGTTATTGTTGAAAAAGGAAATATAAATAGGCTCTGATTGATCTGTACACCTTTTTTCATTGAATTATAAGAAAAACATGAATCCAATGAAATGAAAAATATAGGTCTGGCATATGTGTCTGCTATTATTTTACCCATATCCAACTTAGCCATCCATTTTGAAGAGGAAATCTTCCAATTGATGTCTTCCAAATAAAGCCTTTTTTTAATATTTTCTACCTCTTTTGCACCACCAAGAATCTTAATGTAGCATGCTTTATGTTTCTCCAATGTTTCAATTATTTCCTTTCTCAATTTAAACCAACCATGTTCATCATACCCAAACAATTTAGCAATGACTCTAAATCCACAATTCCCATCACCAATTGGATCCCAAGCCTCACCCAACAACTTTTGTAATTTCTGAGGTATTTGATTGAGGTATCTCACTTTGGGTTCCTATAATCAAAACTCACCCATCCAAAGTTCCAATAAAATTAATTAATCACATCATACTCAACAAAGATGAGCTTCTGGTTGACACTTCCTGCAGGTCTTCTTCCTCTGAAGAAGATTCTGATTCCAAATGAAGTGAAGCTAGTTCAATTTCAGTCCCTTCCTCTGAACTAAGAAATTCAGATTCTGATCCTGCGGACTTTGACTAACAATTAACAACATAGGGTAATGTCAAATTCATGGCTCCAGCCATGTGGGAGCCATGTACACAGCTCTAGTCGTGTAGGAGCCATGTAAAAGCTCCCACATGGCCTGTGGGAGCCGTTTAGGGCCCCACACGACCTGTGGGACTTTTATAGGGCCCCTAAACGCGTGGGGGCCCATACACTACTCCATATAACTTATAATTGTTTATTTATTAATTATTATTATTTATTATAAAATAAATAAAAGAAATAACATAAATAAAATAAATAAAAGAAACAAAAGAAACAAAAGAAAAAAGAAATAAAAAAAATAAAAAAAAAATAAAAAAAAAATAAAAAAAAAACAAAATAAAATAAAAAAGAAATGAAAGAAATGAAAGAAATGAAAGAAATGAAAGAAAGGAAAGAAAGGAAAGAAATAAATGAAATAAATGAAAAGAAATAAATGAAATAAATAAAAGAAATAAAAGAAATAAAAGAAATAAAAGAAATAAAAGAAATAAAAGAAATAAAAGAAATAAAAAGTTGTTTAGCGTGCAAAACAACTCAAATTGACCATGTAGCATGCCACACGTCCCATTTTAGCCGTGTAGCTTGAAACACAACTCAAATGGGCCATGTAGCATGCCACACGGCCCATTTGGACCGTGTAGCTTGCCACACAGCTCAAATGGGCCGTGCAGCATGCCACACGGCTCATTTGGGCCGTGTAGGGTGCCACACAGCTCATTGAATTTTGTACAGAGCTGTGAATTTAACATTTCCCAACAACATATCATCATCAGTTCATTAAACCCAAAAAATGAACATTTAACAAAGGAAAAGACTTAAAATCTTTTGTCTCTTCTTATTTGGTGCCCCTCTAATTCTCTTTTCCTGCTTAAGTTGCTTCTCAACGTGTTCAAATCAAGAAGGATCTCTCCAGGTATCATTCAATTTTGGACGCCCTGTGCTTGATTGCAAGAATTTAGGCTCAAGTCTTGGATTTGATTGATATTTTGTTGTCTTCTGAATCAAGTACTTCAACAGCATGCAATAATTTTGTTCAGGATTTCCCAAGATCATTGCATTGAGATTCTCATTTAAATGAGAATTGCTGAGAATTTCATCCACACCAATCTTTCAAAATTCAAAAGGATCAAATATTAGTAAAGTTTGAAGCTCATTCAAAAAGCATTAATCCCATTGAACCAACTTACAGAACTAGAACTGCAAGGGTCATAATCCAAACTCCACTGAGATGAACATCCTCAGGCACAACAGATCCTTGGAAAACTAGTAGATCACCTATTTTTTGGGAACAGGGAAAACCCATAGTCTTGCAGCATGACTTGGTGCACAAATTGCCATCATGGTTACGCTTTAATTTCTCAATTTATTTCATAACAAGTTTAATTGCCTCTAAATAAAACTTGTATCCCAATGGTAAAAGTTCAGTAGGAAGAACAATTCCTATCTTAATTCAAGAGTTGTACAGCGCAGCCTGAAACAATTTAATTTGATTGGAAACGTTTCCCTCTAGATTTTGCCGAAAATCCAACATTTTTCCCAAAGAATTTGCAAGGAAATTTTTGAGAGTAGGATGGGCCCCTTCAACCCAAGATTTTGGTTTATTTAAGTCAGGTTTTTTGAAATTCCAAGCCGTTAAAAACGTCTATTTGATACAGAAGATGTCATTATCCATATCCTTGAGCACATCCTCACAGTCTGCCAAGAAACACTTTATACAAGTCATAATTTAAGCAAACCAAAACTAGGAAGATTAACAGTACAGGAAGTTATTTGGCACTTATTCTATGTTCCGCATCATTGACCTTGGCCTCCTCCTTGGTTTTTGAGTCCCCATCCTTAGCGCACATAGAAATAAAGCTTTTCCACCCTTCAATGTCATTATTAAAGTGCACTTGAAAGTTTTCTTTTATCTTTTTAGACAAGTGCCATTGGAAACACTGTCTTGTTGACTCAGGGAAACCTTTTTATAGAGCAGGGATCAAAGCTTTTTCATGGTCCATCACAAAGGATTTAAGAAGTCTCTCAGGATCATAAGCCAACTCCTTTAATGCATTTAAAGGCCAACTTTAGAACTCAAACATTTCTCTTGTTATAAAAACAAGAGCTTTTGGGAAATTTTTCTGGTTGGAATTAATTCCTACAACATGCAATAGGGGGATGTTGTACTTATTTGTTTTATAATTGAAATCCATCACAGATATATGATGGAATTGCTTGAAAATCTTTAACAAATTGGGGTGAGCCTAGAATTGGGCCTCGAAGTGACCCTCTCCACTGAAATTTGCTTGATGAACCCAACCTGAATCACCAAGTTGTTCAAAGAGGACCTCCATAACACTTTTGCCCTTCATTTTTTCAAGCGCTACCTTACGCATAGTTTTATAGATTGTTTTCTCATAAAAATATTTACCACCATCAATCTTGCTCAATTTTCTTTTTATTTTAATTGTATTGAGCCCATCATTCATGCCTTCTTTTAAATTTACTAATGCCATCCCAGAGATTCTCCTCAGGTGAGGATGCACTGAGGGGTGTGGAGATGGTTGATGGTTATTTTGATCATTTCTGTCAGAGATTTTCCACAAGGGGTCTGCCTTTGTGCAACTTGCATGAATTAAAAACTGCATCCAAACTTCTTTTTCTGAGTTTGCCTTGACCATTTGGTGAGCAAGTTCCCAGAGCAAAAACCATGTCTATCACAGGCTAGATCCACATATTTATTGCACTTTGAGTTAAAAACTGTTAAAGCTTAACCATGCTTCATTTCCCATCTTTGAGAATAGTTTTGTGCCTCTTCCCATTAGGCAAAGCTCTCACAGGAGTTGGGTGAAGTGGATCTTTCATGGTTAGATATTCATAGTTACAAGCTGCCAATCAGTTTCCATCAAATTAAATGAGGCAAAGACCAGAGTAACATAAAATGTTATGCACCACCAGAGGTCATGTCCATTTGTGAAAGATTTTATTCCTCAATTGTAAACCTAGATTAGGATGCAATTGGGGCTTCCAATGATTCATTAGGTTGGTGTTAAATTGACAACTCCCAGTCGTGTGGGCTGCTACACAGCCCAATGGACATGTGGGGGCCCATACACGCGTCCAAGATGCGCCTGCGGGCAAAAACACGCGTCTAGACTTTCCCAAGGGGTTGTATCAAACACAAGCAACCCCTGGGGGGCGGTGTAAACCCTGTACACGGCGTATTTGAGACGTGTACCCCCGTACACAGCAGTTTTGAGCTGTATTTTGGGTTACACAGCCCCCTGGGGGTCATTTATATTTTTTTTGTTTTTTTTAACCAAAAAATCAACCTTTTTTGATCTTTTGGTTGATTTCTGTTTTTGTACTTTTATTTATTTTATTTTGGTTTATTTTATACCCTTTATTTTTTTTTGCCCACCAGATTGTAGCCATGTGGCATGGCTAAACAACCTCATTCAAGCTGTGTAGAGCCCCACAAAAATTGAATGTAGTTGGGCTGCCCATGTGGCATGGCAACACAACTACATTTGAGCCTTGTGGGGCTCTACACAGCTCAAATGTAGTCTTTCTGCCACCACACAGCGGTCTGGTGCCGTGTGGAGTACAGCCCAACCACACTCAAATTGTGTGGGGTCTGCATGGCTCAGGTGCAGCCATGTAGACATGAATTTGACATCACCTGATTCATTACACAAATTCTTTTTTTCTGCAGCTTTTTTCATGGCATTATCAATGTAGTCCTTCAATGCAGCCATGTTCAAGAAAAGGAGGGCTTGCCACTGTTCCCATAATTCCAAAAAAATGCAAAGGTATTTCAGTATTCAATCCAACTTTCAATTGAACAACTACCAAGTTTTCTCACTTTCAAGTTGAGAAAGATAAAGTTTAGTGGGATTTTTGTATGCAGTTTCCCATAAGTTTCCCTTGAATTTCACTTTATTTTACTTTATTTTCATTTTGATTCACTTAAGTTTCACTTGGGGATTGCTAGGTGTGCTCCAACTGTCCCACCTAGTATGCATTGATCCCAAATTAGGGTTGATGGAACCCAAATGTGGTCCAGGGGGTTCCAAACATTTTGGCACAACCCCTGGGGGGCTGTGTACCCCAAAACACACCTCCAAACCACCGTGTATGGTAGTACACAACTCAAAAAAGCCATGTATGGGGGTTATAAAACCCCCCGGGTGTTGCATGTGTTTGAAAAAACACTCTCAATGCCTTTAGACGCATGTTTGGGCCTGCAAGTGCGCTTTGGACGCATTCATGGGCCCCCATGCATCCATTGGGCCATGTAGGGCCACACATGACTGGGAGTTTTGAATTTATCATCACCCAGAAAAATGTCTAGAGGGGCTGATTGCATTTTTTTCTACTATCAAGTTCAAAATTGATAGAAAAAACTCTTGTTTCATTCCAAAATTTTCATAGATTAGTAGGGGATTTTCATTTTCAACCATTTCTTGAATCCATTGAAATCCAGAAAGATACATTTTTTGAATTTTGGAAGTGGACTACTTCATCATTTTTTGAATGTAGAGATTAGTTACATTCACAGCCATGAGGCTGTGAATTAAGAAGAGTCAACACCATTTTTTGTGCTGTATCCAGGATTTTTGATTGAGGTGATGGCTGGTAAGAAATGAGAGCATGGTGGAAAATGAGTGAGATTGGTCAAGATTTGACTGAAATTGAGGTGGTGGTGGAGATTTGAATCCAATCAAGGCTGGAATTGAGGATTTCAATGAGGATGAGGTGGGATGGAATTTCTTGAGAGTTTGAGTTTGTTGTTTTGAGCAGTTGATTTCATTGCCAGGTGAGTTTGTAAAGTTTGTTGGGGTTCCAAATACCTTTGCCAACAGGGGTGTGTATTGCAAACCCAGAGTGTATATTATTTTGGAGAAATATTGTTTTGAGCCTTTTCTGCGCCCATTTACACATAAAGAAAATCTGCACAGTTGCCAAACACAACCTGAAATATTATGCTTATTTTTAAATTTTCTTGAAAATAAGAATAGTTTAATTTACCTCCATGATGATCTGACAGTCCCATTTCACAATTCATATGTTTTTGATTGGATTGGGAATATGTAAGAAGATCAGATTTAATTTGAAAAAGATAAATAACTCCTGAAATAATCACCTTATTCAATTGGTAAAAATTTTCTTCCAGCATAGCAGAGTGTTTATCCTAATGATCAACATAACAATGATTTCAACTATTACCCAGCCCAATCAAGAGTAACAAATTCAAAATCCCATAGGATTCCTAAGATCAATATGTCCCAGATTAAGAGAAATTCAGAGCCTTATCCAAAGCTCCAAATAGATCAAGATATTCACGAACAAGATCATCTATTTCATTCTAATCCTCATTCATTTATTTGGAAACATCAAAAGATGAATTGAAAAAATTATTTCAAGATGATATTCCTGATCTTCCTTCAATCATTCCAATCTCATCTCAACCTCCATATTTTAAAATTCCAGAGAAAACTATAACTCTCAATCTAGATTGAGTTGATTCACAATTTTATATTTTGAGAATTTTTCAAAAAAAAACCCACTTCCTGAATTTTACTCCCAGGTAAATTTTATTTTTTTTGGGGTCTTTCTTCTTCTTCTTCTTCTTCTTCTTCTTCTTCTTCTTCTTCTTCTCTTCTCTTTTATTCATTGATTCATTTTTTTTTTGGGGGGCGCCCTCCACCTCATCACTTTGTATTCTAGATCACCATCCAAAAATATCCATGGCATCCTCTGCACCACCACCCCATTTTCCTTCACCAGAAACTCAACTTCAATCTCATTGGGAGAATATCAGCCTTAAACTCAAAAATTCACCTCTTAAAGGTCTCATAACCATCTTAACCAATAAAAATACTCAAAAACTCATCCCATTAATTCCAAAACCTTTCCATCATTCCTAACAGGCCCCACTCCTTTTCTTTTTTAATAAACATTGCACCACCTTTTTTTAAGAAAAATTAATCATCAGGCACCTTTCACACATCTCCTGTGATTCACCTGACCCATTATGACCATCTTTACATCAAACACCTCTTCCCTTGACCCCCTTTTGAAAATTTATTGGAAAAAAGAATTGAAAAAAATTTCACAAAAGAATTTTCAAATCAATATTTACTAGTGTGGTTTCATTATAATTAAATTTTTATCCTGATTTTAATCACTTGAGCTGCCAAATAAAATTGAGTAAAAGAATTGATGAAGGAAGAATTGATATTTGAATTTAGTCCAAAATTTTCAGTCAATTTTTTTCATCAGAAGGAAGCCAAAAAATTATATGTTCATCAGAACTCAGCAGCAGCTGTGCTCATGATAACTCCTGTTAAATCAACCGGCAACTCATAAATACAAATGAAGGTTAAAATCTTCAATAGACCTCTATTTGCTAGTCATGATCATCCCACCTCAAAAAAATATAATCATTCTCTTCTATCCCTCATCAACATCAAAATTTCATTCAATGCTTTTCCTTAGTGAATTCTTATAAATTCCATTTTTCTATTCAATGATATATATGATTAATCCCAATTAAATACCATCATTCTCATCAATTGTTACCTACCGTTACCTAAAAAACCATTAATATCATAAAAGAATGGCCTCTGGATCAAAATCAGCCCAACAGTTTTGGCATTTGGATTTCAAGTTCATTCTTCAGGTTTGAAATACATCATTGGATTAAGATACTTTGAGATTATCAGGGATAAATTCAGAGAAAAGTGATTATTTAAGGAGTAACACCAAACCAGAATTGTTGAGGAACAAGAAAAAGGCCTGGATTAGATAATCCAAGAGGAATCAAAAGGCAAAAACCTGATATTCACTGTTTCAACTGGTTTCTCAAGCTATTGGGAGCTTGAATTCCAGAAATATCATCATTCACATTGTTACCACAAATGAATTTTTCAGCAATTTTTTACCAAATCAGTCAAAAAAATCAGAAATTGATAACCATTCCACCTGCAGCACTCTTCCTGACCAATAAAAAAAATTCAATGTTTCCCTCCCCCTTCTAAAACTTTTTAAAAAGTTGTGAAATTTTCCTTTTTTTTCTCTTGCAGCCCACCATTTCATAAAATCCCTCTTTTCTTCAAGATTGCTATTGGTCAATTCCTTGATTTTTTCAAGATAATTTTTTTTTATTTTTTGACAAAAGAAAATCCAGTTAAAATTAGACTTGAGGGCTGTTTTTTTGTTATTTACCAACAGTTCTTTCTGTGAAAATATTTTCATCTTTTTTTGAGAAATTCTCATATTATTTCTCCTCTTGAAAAAAATAGGAAATAAATTTACCCAATCAAAGTATTTGTGTGGGGAATATTTTGATGTATAGCCATGGATGAAAAAAGGCTAAGATAAAATGGAAGAATATTTCACACAAAAGGGATAATAAATCTGAGGTCTCCCTGGAAGTGGTTCAAAAGGTTTTTTAGGAAACAAATCAATCAATTTTTTCCCTTTTAAGTTTTTCTCCATTGGATTTTCATCCATGCATCAGTAAGGAAAAATGGAAAGTGTGCCTGTAAACCAACTGAATGGAAGTTCAAGGAGAGTCAGGATATCATTGATACTATTCAACACTTTGGCAATGGAAACAAATTTTTTCTATAGATTTCTAATAAAGGATTGATGATTTATTTTATCAATTTATAAAACATATCTGCTACTGAGGAAAATTACCTGGGATTTTTCCCAAATTAACTTCACCATTCAAAGAGGTTTTTCAACCCTGTTTAACCTTCCAGAAAAAGGGTTGGAAAAACTTGGGAAAATAGATGGTTTGAAGCTATTGATTATTTTTAATTAATTTGTTGCAAAGTAAAAAAAATGAATTTCTTCTTCTCTCCCCAGGAATATGGATACCCAAACATGAAATCTGTGAAATTCTCAAGAATCTTTGGATACATTTATGGGGTTATAGCAAATATCCAATTTGACAAAATGAAGGAAATCACGAAAGTAAATGGTATGAAATCTTTGAGGTCCTTTCAATTTCAAGATGAGTCCACTAATTTTTATTTTTCACATCATATCAAATTAAAAACTTTTGCATTCTAAAATTATACTCACATTGATTGTGGTGAAATTTAATCCATCTATCATTCTTCTGGTGGTTCACAGAAAAATTTCTAATTGAAAATGAATTGAAAACTCAAATGTATATGATATTCCAGATTTTTTTTTGTTTCCAGAATTTGGATTCAGCATTAATTTCAAGCAAAAGGGGACTTTTGAAAGAGTGATGATGAATGCACGCCTCCCACTTGTGTGGGAGTTGTGTAGGGCTCTACACAGCCAAATGGACGCGTGGGGGCCCATACATGGGTCCAAAACATGCGTGGGGGCCAAAACACGCGTCTACACGCGCCCAAGGGGTTTTCTCAAACAAGCGCAACCCCCAGGGGGCCATATACCCCCTTTAAACGGCTGTTTTGGGTTGTGTACCCCTGTACACCGCGGTTTGGAGCCTTTTTCAGGGGTATACAACCCCCAAGGGGTTGTGCCATAATTTTTGGGCCCCCTGGACCACATTTGGGTTCCATAAACCCAAATTTGGGATCAATGCGTAGTATGTGGCACTGTTGGACCACACCTAGGGATTCCCAAGTGACACCAAAGTGAATATAAAGTGAAAAAGAGTGAATCTTTGAACCAAATCATTGAAACTAAAGAGAAACTGCAAATAAAACATCCCACAAAATCTATCTTTCTCAACTTTAAAGTGAGAAAACTTTGTAGTTGTTCAATTGAAAGTTGGATTGAATAATGAAGTAGTATTGCATTTTTTTGCATAATGGGAAAAGTGGAAAGCTCTCATTTTTGTAACATGGCTGTGTTGAAGGACTACATTAATAGTGCCATGAACATAGCTGGGCCAAGAAGGATTTGGGTAATGAATCATTGGAAGTCCCAATTGCATCCTCATCTAGGTTGACCATTGAGGAAAAAAATGTTTCACAAATGGACATGAACTTTGGTGGTGAATGACATTTTATGTTACTTGGTCTTTGCCTCATTTAATTTGACTGAAACTGATGGAGTTCATTCCATCAATATAACCATTTAATTGGTTCTAGATCCACTTCACCCACTTCCTGTGAGAGCTTTTCCTACTAGGGAAGAGGAACAAAACTATTTTCAAACATGGCCAATGAATCATGGTTACTCTTAAAGAGTTTTCAACTCAAAAAGTGATAAATATGTGGATTTAGTCTGTGATAGACATGTTTTTTACTTGGGGAATTTGCTCACCAAATGGTCAAGGCAATCTCACACAAGGAAGGTTTGGTGCCATTTTTTAATCCATGCAAGTTGCACAAAGGCAGACCCCTTGTGGCGTATCTCCTACAGAAATGATCAACATAACCATGAAACATCTCCACACCCCTCAGGGAATGGTCAACTGAGGAGAATCTCTGGGGTACCCTTAGACAATCTAAAAGAAGGCATGAATGATTGACTCAATACACTCCAGCTGAAAAGAAAATTGAGCAAAATCAATGGTGTCAAATATGTTGATGAACAAAAAATCTATAAAACTGAGCGTAAGTAGGGCTAGTAGAACTAAAGGGGAAAAGTTTTATGGAGGTCCTCTTTGAAAAACTTGGTAATTCAGGTTGGGTTCATCAAGCAAAATTCAGTGGAGAGGGTCACTTGGAGGCCCTATTCTTGGATCACCCCAAGTCAATAAAGCATTGCAAGAGATATCATCATATTGCTATGTTGGATTGTACTTATAGAACAAATAAGTACAACATCCCCCTATTGCATGTGGTAGGAATTACTTCCAACCAGAAAATTTTCACAAAAGCTATTGTTTTTATAACAAGAGAAATGTTTGAGGTCTACAGTTGGTCTGTAAATGCACTAAAGTAGTTGGCTTATGATCCTGAGGGAATCCCCAAATTCTTTGTGATGGACCATGAAAAATCTTTGACCCATTCCCTAGAAGAAATCTTCCCTGATTCAACAAGAGAGTTTTTCAAATGGCACTTGTCTTAAAAAATAAAAGCAAAATTTCAAGTGCGCTTTAATAATTATGTTGAAGGGTGGCAAAGCTTTATGTCTCTGTGGGCTAAGGATGGGGCCTCAAAAACCAAGGAGCAGGCAGAGGTCAATGATGCGGAACTTAGAGTAAGTGCCAAATCACAGCCCCTGCTTTTAATATTCCTAGTTTTGTGTTGCTTAAATTAAGACTTGCATATAGTTTTTCTTGGCAGAACGTGAGGATGTGCTCAATTATATGGATCATAATGTATTCCATATCAAAGAGAATTTTTTAATGGCTTGGACTTGCAAAAACCCAGACTTGGCAAATAAAACAATGTCTTTGGTTGAAGGGGCCCTACTACTCTCAAAAAATTCCTTGCAAACTTGTTGGAAAACATTTTAGATGTTTGGAAAAGCCTAGAGGGGAAAGTTTCCAATCAAATTAAATTCTTTCAGGCTGCCCTTTGCAAATCTCAAATAAAGATTGGAATAGTTATTCCTACTGAACTGTTTCAATTGGAAACAAGGTGCCTTTACAGGCAATAAAACTTTTTGTGAATCAACTAGAGAGATTAAAGCGGAACCATGATGGGGAAGTGTGCACAAAGTCATACTCAATGACTATGGGTTTGCCCTTTTCCCACCAAATAGGTGACCTACTAGCATCAAGAGGGTCCGCTGTGCCTGAGGATGTTCATTCTCAGTGGGGGTTGGATTATGACCCTTGCAGTTCTAGTTCTATAAGTTAGTTTAAGTTGTATTTTTTGATTGTTCAAATCACTTTGTGATTAATGCTTTTTGATTAATTCCTTTTGAATGATGATTCCTACTGGAATAATATTTGATCTTTTTGAATTTTTCAAGGTCAATGTTGATGACCTGCTCAGAAATTCTCAGTTACATGAGAAGCTCAATCCAATGATCTTGGCCCATCCTGAACAAGATCATTGCAGGCTGTTGAAGCACTTGATGAACAAGACGCAAAATTATAAATCAAAGCCAAGACTAGAACCTAAAGTCTTGAAATCAAGCAGAGGCCATTCAAAAATGACAGATAACCGGCCAGATCCTTCTTGATTTGAAAAAGTTCAAAATGAACTTAAGCTGGAAAAGAGAATTAAAAGGGCAAAAAAGAAGAAAAGAAAAAAAATTAATTTTTTTTATTTTTGAAAGGGTTTTTTTGGGTTTAATGAACTGATTTACAAATGGTTATATTCCAAGTCGGGCTCTTTATCAGAATTTTATAGTTCATAGGAAGAGACTGAAAGTTAATTGGCCTCTGTGGGTTTGGAATCAGATTCCTTTTTGAAGGATGAAGACAAAGAAATGGAGGAGTCAAACAGAAACTCATCTTTGGTGAGTGTTGATTCCTTTAATGATATTGGAATTATGTCTGACTACTTTTTGTTTGTAGGAAGTGAATTACCTCAATCAGATACCTGAGAACTTAGATAAAGTCTTGGGTGGGGTTGGGATTGGGTTGGTGATTGAAATTGTGGATTTAGAGTCATTGCTAACTCACTTGGGTATGATGAGTATGGATGGTTTAAATTTTTGAATTAAATGCTTGAATTATTCAGGAAAAATGAGGGGTGCTATTCTATGATTCTTGGCGGCAGTAAGGTTGTTGAAAAGATAGAAAAACAACTTGATGTTAATGACATCAATGAAAAGATTCTCTCTTCAAAATGGCTTTCAAAGGTTGACATGGTTCAAATAATAGCTGATACTTATTGAAGACCAATATGTTTCATTTCATTGGAATCATGTTGCACTTTTAACCCTATGAAAATGGGTGTAAAAGAAAAATCAGATCCTATTTTAATTTGCTTTTTTAACAATAACCATTGGGTCCAACTTGTAATTAAGGGAGTTATGATTCCAATCCCTCCAATAATTTCCAAAACACTTCCCATGATTTCTAAAAAAGCAGCTTGTTTGGTTGATCACCTCTAAGAGATTAATTTCATCATTTTGGTTTGGGTTCTGATGCTGATATTGTAATTCTATTAATATAAAGGTTTGTATCATTTTGAAAATCATTATGTTGAGTGTTTTGAGTTAACATCATTATGATGAGTGGTTTGAATGAGATTTTATTGGTAAGTCTGTTCAACTTGTGTTGGGCTGATCCCCACATAAGGAATATTTTTACTTCTTGTGATGGGATCAGCTTAACACAAGTTGATTTTTTTTGGTGTTTTTACTTTAGGGCTGGCCATAAAACTTGTGTATTTGTTGGAACTTTTACTTTAGGGCTGGAAAAAAGACGTGTATTTTTTGGAACTTTTACTTTGGGGCTAGTCAAGTTGAACTGGTATTTTTTTTAGTGTTTTTACTTTGTAGCTAGTCAAGTTTAAATTGATTTTGTTTGGTTGGTTGTCTTCAGTTTTTTATTTATTTATTTATTTTTACTTATTTTTATTCTATTTCTTATTTTGTTTTTTTTTAACCAAAAAATTAACCTTTTTGATCTTTTGGTTGATTTCTGTTTTTTTTTTATATATCTTTTTATTTATTTTACTTTGGTTTTTTTTCCAAAATACTTGTAGTTTTGTGACACAGCTACACGGCTAAACTCAAGTTGTGTAGAGCCCCACACAACCCAAATGAGGTCGGGCTGATTGTGTGGCACTGCAACAGGACTACATTCAAGCCGTGTAGAGCCCAAAATGACTCAAATGTTGTTGTGAAACCTCCACACGGCCTTCCAGTGCCATGTGGCCTAACGTCCGACCAAATTCAAGTAATGTGAGTCTCTACAAGGCTTGAATGAAGTCATGTAGCAATGCCACATGACTACATTCAACTCTTGTACATGACTCATTTGAGTTGTGAATTTAAAATTGCCCCTTTTGAAAATATTGGGCCTGAAAAAAATTGAGATCATTGAACTTTACCTGCCCTGATTCAAAGGGCCTGACTTTGATTGGCATTTAAATGCACTTAAATCAAATAAAATACAATAATATCCAAGATTCAAAGAATGGAAAGATCTATTTGAGGGGTAAAAAACATGAAAAAAATATTTTTATTTAGGGGAAATTCAAAAATTGTATTAAAATTTGAACAATTTTCTTTATTTTTATTTTTTCTGTAATAAAATTTAAAGCAATATATTTATGGCATGAATTTTCTTGCGCCCCCAATCCTTTATTTCACAGAATATCACGTCCACCTGCTGTTTCACACCTCTGCTGCTACATGGACAAATACTTTATTTCACAACACTTTCAAGGATTTATTTTCTTTTATTTTTCAATCCCTATCCTGTAGATGAGTTTCATCACCCCCCCCCCAAAAAAAATTGATAATTTTAGAGGCGTTAGAACTCCTCCAAAAACGGAATCACAAAATTAAAAAATTCCACAGAAACCAATTTTTCCATGGGTTTTGGATCCTTGATTTGGCTATTTTAATTATTTTTCATTTGTTTAATTTAGCTATTAAATAATTCAAGCAACATTCAAAGAGCTTTTAAATATTTGTTCTCATATTTTTTGGATGTATCCTTTTACATTACAAAATTCCTTCAAAAAATGCATTTTTCTCATTGGACATTTGCATCCTGTTATTTTCTTGTTGATTTCATCATTTTTGGTGATTAAATCTATCAAAAATTTGAAACAACAGGCAAATAGAATTTCAATATGTTTCCCAGATTTCATGGATGCATTATATTACCTAAAAGAATTCCTTCAAAAAAGCAAAAAATTCAAAAATTTCAATTTTCTCATTAGACTTTTGGATCCTTTTGTTTGCCTTTTTGATTATTTTTTTGTTTTTTGTGTTTCAAGCTTTTGAAAATTCAACACAGAATTTCAATAGCTAATTAATATTTTTTTTCCAGATTTTTTGGATGTCATTTTTTACCTTAAAAACTTCCTTCAAAAAACCAAAAATTTAAAAAATTGAATTTTCTCATTGGATTTTTTGGATCCTTTTGTTTGCCTTTTGAAGTTTTTTTTTGGGGCTATTCAAGATTTAAGAAATTCAAAAGAATAATAAAATAGATTCTTAATGCAGATGTTTTGGATGTATGCATACACCTTCCAAACTTCATTCAAAAAATCATCAATAAAGAACAAATATGGATACAAATATTAAAACTTATTCAACAATAATTGTTTTTATGTTTCTAATTGTTTTTTTAGAAGGAAAAGAACCTCATCAAAATGCTCTTAAAGTTTCTCAATAATGGTTTTCCAAGATTTGGAATCCTTGGTCACAAAGCTTTTCCAAACTTGATCTTACCTGGGAGCTGACCAATGATCAGACTTGAACTTTAACAAGACTATATGTTTGAAATCTTCTAAAAGAATGAAGCAAACAGGTGAAGATTTGGAATTCAGAGTGGGAGTGGAATTCAGAGTGGGAGTGAAATTCAGAGTGGGGGTGGAATTCAGAGTGGGATTGTAATTCAGAGTGGGAGTGGAATTCAGAGTGGGAGTGAAATTGAGAGCGGGGGTGGAATTCAGAGTGGGAGTGTAATTCAGAGTGGGAGTGGAATTCAGAGTGGGAGTGGAATTCAGAGGAAGATAAGTGCAAGGCATTAAAGAAGGAAACAGAACAACTGGACACTTATATTTTTCATCCAGAAGGAAACGATTGCATGGAAATTTCATCCACATATTTATGGGAGCGGGGACAGAAAGGTGGTTCAGTTGCCTTCTTGCTTCTTGGAAAGTTCTGACCCAGATATTACACAGTAATCTTCTTTCCTTGAATATTGTGTTTGAATCAAGCTCTTTCACCATTTCTTTCCTGAATTCAATCCAGTCTTCTGAGTTCCTCCCCAAAAAAATGGCTTCTGCTCTAAATCCACATTTCCCATCCCCTATGACATCTTGAACATGTGATATCTGTGGAATGGCTTTTTTTGGAGTTATAAAATATTTCTATGGGAGCTAAAACCAAAAATCAGAATTTTTAATAACAGAAAACATGATATAAGGATCAAACCCAATTCTTCAATTGAGAATTTGTCAAATATTCCAGAATAAGAATACAATAATGTGTTGGAAACCTAGAGGAAAGACCCAAAAAAATCAGATGGGATTGAAAGATGAGAAAATATCAAATTTATTAAATTTCTCACTGATTGTTGAGGCTTCTAATACCTTCCTTCCAGGAGGATAGTAAGGAGCATCACTGCCTTCATTGGATACCTTTATTCTTTTTATTCTTGTTCCAGAATTTTATACAGGAGAAGCAACATGCTTATGCACAATGGTTCCAGACATCTGATAAAAGTTTGAATGAAAAAATTAATGAAAAATAATAAAAAAAAAAACTAAAAACAATAAAAGAAAATGAAAGCTGGACATCTGAATAAAATAAAAATCTGGAAGCTCTTAATATGCTTACTGTTCCCCTTTATCCAAATCTGGAACCTCTTCATCTTCTGAATATTCCTCTTCAGTCAGAAATTCACCCTATGTTAAAAAAATTACAACAACTAATTAAAAGAAAAAATTCATTTCAGAAGAAATAATTATAGATATAAAATTACCCATTCCTTGGATTTGTCCTTCTTTTTTCCCTTCCCCTTCCATTTGATGGCCTTGAAACTTGTTGAAACCTGAAAATATAGGGGGAAAAAAATTAATTATGAAAGTTGGTATTTTTTTCCAAAGAATGGTGACTGAACTTGGAATTTTCTACAAATGTCTTCTTTGGCCTTCCTCTCCTCTTGGGTTCTTCTGAATATTAAAAACTAGATGGACCAATTTTACTTGAGTATTGAGAGGTCTTCTTTAACTTATTGGCTGCTCCTTTGGGTCTTCCTCTTACTTTGTATCTTTGAGTGGAATTTGGCTCTTGAATCAGATCAAGTTGATGTTTTCCACTGTATAGCTTCTTGCTTTCATCCAGATAATATAGCTGTTCTCCAGGTGGAAGCTTTCTGAATTATTCAAAAATTTCAGTGAAATAAAGTTTTTCATTGCTGTCTCTGGTTGGAAATTCAAGGTTTTCAGATTTTTCAGTCGCATCAGGCTCCAGAGTTAACTGGAGAAAGCAAAATCAAAATCAATTGGGAAATTATTCATTTGAGCTTTAATAAAAAAAAACTCACTGATACGGGAGCTTTGACATGCCATCGAGGATGAAAATTTTTAAATTGGAAGAGTTCACCCTTTCTGATAGCTAATTTTACTTTTTGAATAAATGGTATACCAATGTAAGAAGAGTGATCACAGTTGTTACAATTGGTGGAAAATTCAGGAACTTTATGAAATTAATGAATGTTTCTGAGGGAAAAGTGGTTGATCTTTCCAGAAAGATGATCCACACAGTGAGTTAAACCAATGAGATTCTTAAATTGTTTTCTGAGAGGCTTCAATGGCTCTCTCATTGTTTTGGATGGTGATGGAACTGTAAATTTCTTTGAGCTACATTATAAAAAGAGCCAATAAAAAAATTTATGAACCATTTAATGTAGGAGTGTAGGCCTTCTATTCTGGAGGGACTTGTATTTCCAGAGTGATAGTGTTTTTTTCCCAAACAGGAGACAAATTTTCTTCTTGAATTAATCCAGTTCTCAAGAAGGTAATCAGAAGTGGGAATATTCCAGAAAAGAGAAAGTTTCTGAAGTTTTCCTGATAAGTAGATTCTGATTTATAATAGACCAAATGATTCCATTTTTTCCCAAATAGCTTCCATTCATCTTCAGATTCAAAGTGCTTCTGGAAATGAGTTTGAATATTCTTGAAAATTTTTCAGACACAGAGAAGATGATAAGAGGAAGTGAAAACTGTTTTGATTGAACTAATAAGTGCTTGTTCCTTGTCTGTAACAATCACACTAGATGTTTTATCTTCTAAAATTTCCTAAATTTGAGTCAGGTCCCATTCATATTCCTGTCTTTTCTATTGAGATAAAAAACAGAAGGAAAATGAGAAGCTTCTGGAACAATTGTTTACCCCAAGAATATCAAGAAGGGGCATTCTAAACTTTTTGGTTTTATATGTACAGTACATAATTATGAGAGTTGGGAAAAGGTTGATAATTTTGATGTAATCAGGGTGAGAAATGAACAATGAAGTGATTTGAGCATCCATTTTGTTAATTTTGTAGAACAAGGCAGAATTCCAGAGTTCCAGTATGAGTGCTTTAATGGGATTTTTGCCATTAAGGGCATTCTTTTGTAAATGGTATGGAGATTTGTATGGATAGGTGATGCAGTGCTTTGTATAAGAGAGTTGAGAATTTTGAATGGGGGAAGTCTAGCTTTTGATAAATTTTCAACCACTTCCTTTTTCTTCCCTTGGATTATTCTGTGGATAGGATGAGTGGAAGGAGCAATGGAAGTTGGATGGTTTTTCTCTGGAAATATAACCTTCACCACCCAGACACCCAATCTTGTCGAAAAATTCCTTATAACCTGAAAGGACAATTGTTCTTTTTTTCTTTTCTTTTTTTTTTAAAAAAAAATAAATTTGATGGTATCTTTACTGGGTTTTTATTCCCCAGATTTATCATATTGATAGGTGTAGGTCTGTTTGTTGCAATTGGAGACTCTGGTATATATGACATATCCATGGGACTTTGCCCATGATTGGATAGCTTCAACAAGCTCCTCCTTTTTATTATATGATGGCTCAGGAGGAGGGGCCAGAGGGGTGGAATCAGGAGTTTGATTGATTTAGAATGAGCAAGGGGATTTGAATCACTAGTTTGGTTAGATGAGATAATTTATAATGGGACTGGTGGAACCATTCTGAAAAGTGGGTGGATGTTTTCTTGAGCCATTGCAAAAAGGAATTTTCTATGTTAAAAATGAAGTGGATATAGGAGTTGATAGTTGAGAAACATATTGAGAAGAAATTGAGTGAAAAAAGGTATTCATATACTTGATATAAGAGGGAAAAGAGTTTTTTGAAAGTATCTGGAGTTTTGAGTTGTTTGTGGTGTGGTGTGGTGTGGTGTGGTGTGGTGTGGTGTGGTGTGGTGTGGTGTGGTGTGGTGTGGTGTGGTGTGGTGTGGTGTGGTGTGTGGTGTGGTGTGGTGTGGTGTGGTGTGGTGTGGTGTGGTGTGGTGTGGTGTGGTGTGGTGTGGTGTGGTGTGGTGTGGTGTGGTGTGGTGTGGTGTGGTGTGGTGTGGTGTGGTGTGGTGTGGTGTGGTGTGGTGTGGTGTGGTGTGGTGTGGTGTGGTGTGGTGTGGTGTGGTGTGGTGTGGTGTGGTGTGGTGTGTGTGGTGTGGTGTGGTGTGGTGTGGTGTGGTGTGGTGTGGTGTGGTGTGGTGTGGTGTGGTGTGGTGTGGTGTGGTGTGGTGTGGTGTGGTGTGGTGTGGTGTGGTGTGGTGTGGTGTGGTGTGGTGTGGTGTGGTGTGGTGTGGTGTGGTGTGGTGTGGTGTGGTGTGGTGTGGTGTGGTGTGGTGTGGTGTGGTGTGGTGTGGTGTGGTGTGGTGTGGTGTGGTGTGGTGTGGTGTGGTGTGGTGTGGTGTGGTGTGGTGTGGTGTGGTGTGGTGTGGTGTGGTGTGGTGTGGTGTGGTGTGGTGTGGTGTGGTGTGGTGTGGTGTGGTGTGGTGTGGTGTGGTGTGGTGTGGTGTGGTGTGGTGTGGTGTGGTGTGGTGTGGTGTGGTGTGGTGTGGTGTGGTGTGGTGTGGTGTGGTGTGGTGTGGTGTGGTGTGGTGTGGTGTGGTGTGGTGTGGTGTGGTGTGGTGTGGTGTGGTGTGGTGTGGTGTGGTGTGGTGTGGTGTGGTGTGGTGTGGTGTGGTGTGGTATGGTATGGTGTGGTGTAGTGTGGTAGTGGGATGGTGTGATGGGGGGTGATGGGGGGTGGAAGAGGTCAAGGGGGTGGTTTATAAGATGATTGGAGCGCTCCAAGATGGGTGGAGGTCCCTTTAAAAAATTATATTTATATTGAATATGTGCATGTGAAAGGGCCCAAAGAAGATTCCCGGAACCCAAAACGGGTCTAATATGATGGTTTTTTTGGTTTGGTTTTTGAGACACAAATAGTGCCTCAAAAATTCCCAAAAAATGATTTTTGGAAAGCTTCAGATAATCTCTTTAAATGTAAAGCTTTGAATAGGGCGTATCAAAGTTGAGAAAACCCGCCATTTTTTAATGGCGGGTTTCAACTCAAATCTGCCATTTCAAACCAGCCATTAAAAATCAAAAAAACACACTTATGTCACATCAGACATGGCAAATTTACCTGAAAATAAATGTGTTTTTTCAAATAAAGTATATAAAGGCCTTTGACAGCTCAACCACGCGTCATTCCACATCATCACCCCTAGTTTTATCCTCAAACCTTATTGGAACACTTCATCACTCTCATTGATTTATTGCTATCCTCATCACTTCATCACTATCATTGCTTGATTGCTATCCTCATCACTTCATCACTCTCATTGCTTCATTTCTATTCTCATCACTTCATCACTCTCATTGCTTCATTGCTATCCTCATCACTTCATCACTCTCATTGCTTCATTGCTATCCTCATCACTTCATCACTCTCATTGCTTGATTGCTATCCTCATCACTTGATCACTCTCATTGCTTCATTGCGCTTCATCACTTAATCACTCTCACCTTGAGTTATCACTTTCATCACTTTATTGCTTTCATCACATCCATCCTCTCATTGCTTCATTGCTTCATAACTTCATCCCCCCTTTCATCACATTGTAACTGTCATTGCTTTATTGCTTGATCACTTCATCCCACTTACTCTTTTTAAATGGCCACTCAGCAACACTTGCACTGTAAGTTCACTCAGCCAAAGAAAAAATCCCCCAGGACCTCAAAATCCAAAAACCCTCCCCCATCAACTTTTAAAGGCTCAAGTCAGCTCAAGAGAGATGATCACATCATCCTGCTAAACTGGCTCAAAATTCTGTCCAACTTCAATCTTGCTTTGGATCCAACAATGAAACACAATTTGGCCAACCTTTGTCCTCTGAGGTTAATGGTTATCTCCTGATGGCAATAAACTCAAGAATAAAACCAAACGTAGGCTGGGTCTTTCATCCAAAAAGATGTGGGAGAAATTCAAGAACTATTGAGCCAAGTACAAAAAAAGCCCACTCAATTTCAATCTCCACCGGCTTTGGTATCACCAACTCCAATAAAGCAAAGGGAATCAACTCAGTGGTTGATAAGTTGGACTGCATTTGTCCTTTTTATGTTCAAATGGATGAAATCTTTGGAAAGAAGGCCAATATCACCCCTTTAGCCGCTTTTGATGCCCAAAAATCAGATTCAGTTGATGCTGAGGACCGGTCTTTCAATACTTGGCCTAGCAATGATGATCAGAATGAAACCTATGAGTGGCCCCAATCTGATGTGGAGGATTTTATTCAAACAGAAACACCTTCAATCACGTCTAAATCAGCATTGATCAAAAATTCAAACCCTTCCTTGGACTCCTCACTTCCTTCTTTTGATTTCTCTCTTCCTGGGGTGGAAGAACTTAACAACTTTTCCAACAAGGAGAAAGTTATTCCTGTATCACCACCATTGGAATCATCTGCTCAAGTAAGGAACCAAGATCATTTCTCTTCTGTCTGGTTACTCCTGACTGATTTAGATTGTAAAAAAACAGGCTCATCCATTCCTGAATGGCCAAATACTCAATCCAATGGGGCCTCCCACATCCCCTTCAAATGAGAGAAATAAAATTCCCACACAAACCTCCTCTGCAAAGGGAAAGCAAAAGGCCTCAAATTCCATCAACCTTAACCCTAATAGCTGTCAAAAGCGGAGAAACACTTCAAATTTTTCTGGCTTTGAGGATATCATGGAGAAGCAAGATTCAATTAAGTTCATTGATTGATTTTACTTGCTTTAAAAATCAAGCTCATTCCTATTCCCCTCCAAAAAACAGTGAAATCACAAATAGAATCCAAAAAACTTCAATTTGAAAAGGAGAAGTGGGATTTCCAACTGGCTATGGATTGTAAAAAGTGGAAAGATGAGAGTTTGGCTCATCATAACAAGTTGGATGCTGAGTGGCAAATCAAATAGGCGGAGCTGGAGTTTCAAAAAGAGGAAAAGGAGAAGGATCAAGAGCAAGACCAACTCAAAAAGGAGAGGGAAAGGCTAGCCACAGGAAAAAAAGAGAGGATATTGGTAGCCATGGAATGTTTTGGTAGCAGTAGAACTGTGGGTGAAACAAAGGAAATTACTCGATTGCTTAGTTTTTAAATATATTTACTTTGATAAAAATTTTAAAAATAAAAACAAAAAAATTATTTTTGATTTCAACAATGTTTGACAGTATTTTTAACACCACCAATGAACAAATCTTTTTTATTTTTATTTATATTTTTTCCCTAAGGTATATTTTGCCACTCGCCAAGTCCTTGCTAGTGTTTTGAGTTGTTCTATTTATTTGCATGGGCATGGCCATCCTAGTATGGGTGGCAGTACCCACTGCAGGAAAATTACAGTGTTTTTACTTGTTTTCTGCCCAAACCATTTTCACAATACCCTTTTGTTTGAAACCAAGCCCAAAAACCAAGTCTGGGAACACAAATTGGCCATCAGATAATTGATATTCATCCTCATTGTTGATAAGTTGTCCATTTGATTTTTTGGTTGGGATCACAAGTAAAAAGAAAGAGTCAGAGACATCACCTTGGTCAATATGGGGCAAGTTGTAGAAGGAGTCTGAGGTGAAGGTGATGTTGGATGAGCAGTCAAAAGCAGTAAGGCCAGATGCCAATCCCAATGAGGAGAAGGAAAGGATGTTGTTGTCCATCATAGCTTCACAGTTGGAATCAAATGCAAGTTTTGATAAGTTTCAAAAAATTTTCCCCAAAATTTGAGAGACCTTTTCAGACCTAAGGTTCAAAAAATAATACTCTTTAGGGGAGTATTTGACAGAATCTTTCTTCAAATATTGTCCAAATAGTTCAGAAGGGTCTATCAATTTTTGCCATCCAATTGCCCACATTTTCCCACCCCAAGATCTTGAGGAACCAAGAGTGTTGACAAAGTTTTTGGATTGGTGAAGGAATCTTGTTACTGAGTTGATATCCTTCTTCTCTTTCTCAGAGAGTTCATCCAAAGGGATAAATTGGATGATGGCAACCATAGCCTCATGATCCAATCAATTTTGAACATATACTTTTCCAGAGCTGAAGAAATGGAACGGTTTGATCTTCTGTTTGGCCTTTTCCAACTCTTCAGGGGTGGTTTTTTTACTTTTCTTGACAATGGATGGATAAAGGTTCAAGGGATGTAGTTTGCATGAAGACCAAACAACCTTTTCATTAATTGTTTCCTCAGTCACTTCCAATGCAATTTCTGAATCCCGCATTTGAGCCCTCCTTCTCTGGCAAGCCCTTTTCTTCCCACTTCTCTGTATGTTTTTCAAACTATCTCCTTCCATCTTTTTTCTTCCCAAATGTATACTTTGATTGGGGTGAGGATCAAGATGGAAATCCATTAGTTGTAACATTTTGAGTTTGGTGGGTGAAGAATGGGCCTTCAAGAAAGGGTGGTCAAAGCGGTGGAATGTCCGATTGCATTGCATTGAATAAAAAAAGCAAAAAAAAACTGTCATTAGTCTGGTATAAACCACTTAGATGATCAACAAACATAGACAGTAAAAAAAACAATACCTGCAATTCTCCTAGCAAAAAAACAAAAAATATACATATATATATATATAAATCATCAGTCTGGTATAAACCACTTAGATGATCAACCAACATGGAAAACAAGAAGAACATTACCGGTAATTTCCTACCAAAAAAAATGTCAGTCAACTTCTCAAGAACTGGGAGGAGGAGGAGGAGCAGAAGGGGGGGCACGTCACTGGTTGGTCAATCAATAGATCAATTGACCGGAAAGATAAATTGTTGTGGGTAAACCAATTGATCAATTGGTCAACAGGCAAGCAATTGATTGATCAATTGACCAGCAAGCAATTGATTGCTTGCCAATCAATCAATTGGTTGACCAACGAGCAGCAATTGCTTGCCAATCAATCAGGGGCAGGGAGAGGAGGAGGAGGGGCTCACCTTGATAGGGATCCAGGGGGGACCTAAAGGTTGAATGATCAAAGGATCAGCAACTGGTGAGGGGCAGGAAGAGGAAGAGGGGGGAGGGGGCTTACCAGGGTTAGGAGGAGGAGAGGCAGTGAGTGAGAAGAGGTGAGGTGGAGTGGTTAGTGAGGTGGAGGTGATGGTGAGGTGAAGTTGATAGGCAGGTGGTAGTGATGGGTGAGGTGGTGGTTGTGGGTGAGGAGGAGGAAGTGTACCGGTGAAGGTGGACCAGTGGTTTAGGTGGGGGTGATGGGGAGTTGGAGGTTATTGGGAGGTGGTGGTGATGGGTGAGGTGGTGGTTGTGGGTGAGGAGGAGGAGGTGTACCGGTGAAGGTTGACCAGTGGTTTGGTGGGGTGAGGTGGTTTTGAAGTTTTGGTTTTTTTCTAAGTCCACCAAAAAAAAAAAAAAAAAAAAAAAAAAAAAAAAAAAAAAAAAAAAAAAAAAAAAAAAAAAAAAAAAAAGCAGTCAGCCTAGGATTCTTGGTTAAACAACCAAAACCAAAAAAAATCTGTGATTTTATTTTTTACCTATTTAAAAACCCATTGCTACTCATCAAAGTGAGTAAGCGTGAGGGGTAGAATCTGCTCTCTCATGGCCAACGATGAGGCTGGGATGACTTGAGGGAGATCAGAAATATCTTCCTCAAATATTGTGTCCCATTCATCTTTGATGTTGGAAAAAAGGCTGTGAAGGATTACACAACTGATAATCCAGTTGATGAGGAACTTCATTTCTTTGGAATATTGGAGCTGGTTTTGCATCTCCCATAAGCTGGCCCATCTTTCAGGATTCCTATGGCATGCTCAATCCAAAATTGTGATTGCAAAAGATGATAGTTGAAATCAGTTTTGGCTTGATCATTTTTTGAAACATTGCAGTATGCCAGAACCACATATTTCCCACTAGCATAAGCTGAATTGGCCAGAAGGTATTGATCTTGGTCAAATTAGTTATCCAGTTGTTGGGCAATCCCCATCCAATTGAAAACATATGAATCATGACAAGAACCCAAAAGGCCAGAATAGGGGGATATGAACTTCTTTTTTTTATCATAAACAAGTTGTAGTTCCACAGAGTATCTATACAAACCAATAAAAAAAATTTGGTCAGTGTATTATCAAAGGCTTTGGAAAGGAAATGAATTAATTTCCTTTTTTCCAATCATCATAATGGTTGCCATCTAGCTTGGGTTTTTGACTCAAGGTGATGGTGGTTCCATCAAAAAAACAAATTCAACCAGCAAAGCCTTCAGTCTCCATTACTTGAGATATCTCCTTGCTGTCTTCTTTGGTTGGAAAACAAAGGACATAGCAACAGAAAGATAGGATAGCAATCATGAATATTTTGGTGTATAAGTCAATGGATCCATAACTGACAAAGAATAGATTTTTTAATCAATGAATTGCTGCTCCATTTCCATTTGATCCCAATCTACAAAGAGCAAAAGCCAGTTGGATAGCTGGATTGCATTGAGGGTTCCAAGAATGTTTCAGGAAGATATGGTGGTCTTCAATCATCTCCAATAGTTTCATGAAAGAATGCAATAAAGTTTGGAACAGTTGCTGGAAGCTTAAGTTGGGCAGGAGGTGAAGCTTTTGCCATTCATACATAGGTTTGGGGAGAGTGTGTCTTTGTGGAGCCATGTATTGCTTTTCCAATAGAGAATTCAAAGCTAACCAAGTTGATTCCAAATTGGAGTCTGAATCCAAGTCAAATAATAAAAAAAGTTTAGTCAGCTTTTTTGGGTTTTCAACTTGCGTCTGGGAAGTTTGATTGGACATGTTGAGAAAGATGGTGATGTGATTATGATGGGATGTGTGTAAAGCAATGGAGATATGAAACAATGGAGATGTGAAGCAATGGAGATGTGAAGCAATGGAGATGTGAAGCAATGGAGATGTGAAGCAATGGAGATGAGATGTGTGTCATGCGTATGGATTTGATGAGTTGGAGGTGTGGATGGGTGTTTTGCATGCAATGGATGGTGGATGGATAAAATGGTGGTTTTGATGTTTGAAACCCACCATTTTCATGAAACCCCCCATTTTGAAATACACCAGTTAGGGGGTATGTGTATTTCAAAAACCCGCCATTTTGAATGGCGGGTTTCTAATGGCGGTTTTTCCAAATTTGATACGCCCTGATATGTCAGATTTTTATTATTTATTCCAGGTAAAAAGATGAAAAAAGGATCATTAAAAAGAGACCACCCTTTTCTTAGTTATTATGTTTGTTGTCATTTATACTTTGAGCAGTAAAAAATGTTACAAGAAGTCAGAAGTTTGTTTATTTGAGTCTTTGGATTCTTTTCCAAAGTTTTTTTAAAAAATATTTGTGGAAATTTTGATTCCAGATGTAAAACAAAAACATTGAAATAGATGTGTTAATTTGAAGTGTTTTTAAATTTGATTGTATTTTTGGAGGCGCAGGATAAATCTAAAAATTCTTAAAGAAATATTGAAAAGCTCTTGAATGGTTTTGTTCAATGCCTGAAAGCTTGGAACACCAAAAAAAATAATAAAAAAGGAAAATAAAAGGATCCAAAAGTCTAAGGAGAAAATTCAATTTTTTAAACTTCTTAATTTTTTGAAGGAACTGTTTAAGGAAATATAATACATCCAATAAATATGATAAAAATATTGAAATTCTTTCTTACTGTTGTTTTAACTTTCTGATAGCTTTAATCACCAAAAAAATTTTAAATCAAAAAGAAAATTACAGGATGCAAATTTCCAATGAGAAATTTTGATTTTTTGATTTTTTTTGTTTTTGAAAGACTTGTTTCAGGTAAAAGGTTACATCCAAAAAATCTCACAAAAATATTGGAAATCTCTTTTAATTTTTCTTAAACTATTTGGTAGCTGAAATAACCAAAAACAAAAAAATTGAAATAGCCAAATCAACAATCCAAAAACCCATGCAGAAATTGGTTTTGGTAGAATTTTTTTTTTAATTTTTCAATTCTATTTTTGGAGGGGTTCTAATGCCTCCAAAATTACCAAATATTTATTTTTGGTGCTTTATGAACCCCAGCTACAGGACTGCTGCTTCAAAAATTAAAAAAAAATAAATTCTTGAAAGTACCATGGAATAAAGTATTTGTCTGTGTAGCAGCAAAGGCACGCAATGGCGTGTAGATGTAATATTCCATGGAATAAAGGATTGGGGGCATGAGAAAATTAATGCCCTATATTTGAAATAAAAATATTTGAGCAATATTTTCAATTTCTGCAACTGGTCAGCCATGAATAACACATGAAGTGCATAATCATAACAGGTCCTTTTTCTCTGATTGAAAAAAAATCCTCCATCTTTCTCTATTTCTCAAAATCCAACTCAGTTTTTTTAAAACAATCCTGGAATCAATCTTTTTTTTATTAAACCATTCAGGTCCTATTTCATTTTTCTGTTCTATAAGCTCATATTTCTATTTTAACCAATATTAAATTCACAACCCTGTGGTTGCAAATGGGGCGCAAAATGCCTTTTGCAACCCATCTGAGTCTTCTTGTTCTGTGGTTGAAAACGGGGCGCAAAATTCCTTTTGCAACCCATCTGAGTCATCTTGTTATAATATATATATATTTATAAAATTTTTTTAACATTCTTTTTAAATTTTTTTATTTATCATTTCTTTCTTTGGTTTGAATAAAAAATTAAATTAAATTAAAAATATAAATATATAAAACAATATAAATAAATCAATGAATATAAACAAATAAATATAAATAAATATAAATAAATAAATATAAATAAATAAATATAAATAAATAAATATAAATAAATAAATATAAATCAATAAATATAAATAAATAAATATAAATAAATAAATAAAAATAAATAAAAATAAATAAATATAAATAAATATAAATAAATAAATATGAATAAATATGAATAAATAAATACAAATAAATAAATATAAATAAATAAATATAAATAAATAAATATAAATAAATATAAATAAATAAATATAAATAAATAAATATAAATAAATAAATATAAATAAATAAATATAAATAAATAAATATAAATAAATAAATATAAATAAAATAAATATAAATCAATAAATATAAATAAATAAATATAAATAAATAAACATAAATAAATAAATATAAATAAATAAATATAAATAAATAAATATAAATAAATAAATATAAATAAATAAATATAAATAAATAAATATAAATAAATAAATATAAATAAATAAATATAAATAAATAAATATAAATAAATAAATATAAATAAATAAATATAAATAAATAAATATAAATAAATAAATATAAATAAATAAATATAAATAAATAAATATAAATAAATAAATATAAATAAATAAATATAAATAAATAAATATAAATAAATAAATATAAATAAATAAATATAAATAAATAAATATAAATAAATAAATATAAATAAATAAATATAAATAAATAAATATAAATAAATAAATATAAATAAATAAATATAAATAAATAAATATAAATAAATAAATATAAATAAATAAATATAAATAAATAAATATAAATAAATAAATATATATAAATAAATATAAATAAATAAATATAAATAAATAAATATAAATAAATAAATATAAATAAATAAATATAAATAAATAAATGAAATTAAATGAAATATATATATATATATATATGTAAATATGATAAAATAAGTAATTAAAATAATATATATATAATGAAATAAATAAAATCCAAATTTTTCTTGCCATTCACTACCCAAAATGGGTCTCTAACTGCCATTAACAACCCATTTTTTTTTGCAAATCATGTCACGCGACCCCTTTTAGGTAGTGAAGGGGGGTTGCAAGGTTACAAGTTTAACATTGGCCTTCTATTTTTTCTCCTCAATTACCATATTTTTCTCAAATTCTTGGCTTTCAAGATCAATTTTTTTTCTTTTTGTCATAGATTCAACTTTATTTCAAATTAAATACATCAATTGGGATCAATTTCAATAAAATTATTTACTTATCCTATTTAATCTCATCAATTGAACTTCTATTCTTAATTATTTCTTCAAATCCTCTAAAGCTGACATTTTGTATTCTTTTTTTTTAATTTTTGGGTTTATTTTTA